>JAWMAR010002594.1:10000-37500 GCA_036785375.1 Leucoraja ocellata
ACTCCTGTAGCAGGCGGTCGGGCCGTCCGTGTCGGGGGTCCTGCATCGGGGGGTTGAATCCCAGCTCACTCGGGGTCTAGTCGAACCTTTTGCGTTCTTTGGAGCTTCCCGACATCAGTCTCTACCAGAGACTGCGAGCTCCTCGATGTTGAAGAAACAAATTTGGAACAGCCATCAATAATTGAACACATTTATCCCATTAAACTGAAGAGGGTTAGAAATACGTACCTTATCTCTGATGACATCCATAAAGACCAAATCCATGAAGACTTGATGCTGAAAAATCAAATTAACATAACATTTTAATGTTTGAAATGTTCCAACGTCCTTCTCTACAATTAGACAAAGTGCTGGAGTAACTCAGTGGGTCGGACAGTCCCGGGTGAGAAGATTCTAATCCTGAAGGTAAAAACACTTGGACATGTCGACAATGCCTGGAGATGTATCTCCAACCAGAACCATTGTGTCTCTGCAGTCAGGACTCCTGCAGGTTGGACCAATATTAAGGTAGTCCAATATATTTACACTACTTTAAGAGTTTAAGGTCTGAAGAGTACCAACCCAGAATTACCAATCCATGTTCTCCAGCGATGTTGCTGCACCCATCGAGTTGCTCCAGCACTGACACAATTTACAAGCACAGCAACACCCCAGTTACATCAAATACCCATTATATTTCACAAGTGTTCTCCCAACCTTGTTGCCCGATGTCTTACTCTCCACATGGACATTTAAACGTTAGATATAAACAAACATTCAGTGGTGTCCAGATGGTTTAAAAAATACCTGGAATAACCCAACCCCCCCAGAGCTTCAGTCAAAAATATTAAACTCTACTTTCCCTGTAACAGGAGCCAACTACATCCGGGGAACATGGCTCTGTTCAAAGACAAAGTGCTGGAGGCATTCAGCAGTTCAGGTACAATCTGCCCGACTGCAAGTGGAATGGACAGATGACACCTCAGGTCAGCAACCTTCCTCAGACTGATGAAAGAGAGTGAAAAGAGGCAGAGGCATGCAGGACAAAGCAAGCAAGGAAATAGGTGGTACATGTGAGGCATGGTGAACATATGGATGGAGTGAGTGCCAAAGGCTCAAGGTGAAAGGGACAAAATGCCAAATAAGGAGAGAACGGAAATATGAAACTAGGAGAGAGATGGGTGGAAGGGATAGAGGGAATATGGAACTCCTGTTTGAAAGATGAGCGTACAAGGACTAGTTAGTTATTACTTAGTTATTCCTATTTAGTGGTATTTAGTTATTATTTAGTTATTCCTATTTGTTGGTATTTAGTTATGGTTATTTAGTTATGGTTAGTTAGTTATGGTTAGTTAGTTAATGAGGGGAAGTATGCTCATCTCTCAACTCCTTGTCCATATTTCCCTTTTACCTTCCAACCCCACCCCACCCTAGTTTTACATTTCAGTTCTTGTCCTTATCCAACATGTTTGATCACTTTCACCTTCAGCCTTTGGCACTTACTCCATCCATTTGCCCATCACCCACTCACCTGTAATCCACCCATCACTTGTCAGGCAGTGCCCAACCCCCACCTCATTTCCAGCTCTCCCCCGTATTTCAGACTGAGAGCTCCTGACCCGATTAGTCATCTGTCCAATCCTTCAGGGGTTGTCAAACCCACCAAGTTCCTCCAGCACTGTATATATACACTCACGATTCAAACATGGGGTGGCTCGTGTAAAACAAGTATGTTTGCACACGAGGAATTTCATTTACCAGACACTCATACCAATAAAAAGCAACAGAACACAAAGTTCAAACTCTTCCCTTCTTTGGCCTCCTGCGGTCTGGGGCCTCGGGCCTTCCGTTGATGGGATGATCTCGACTCCTGTAGCAGGCGGTCGGGCCGTCCGTGTCGGGGGTCCTGCATCAGGGGGTTGAATCCCAGCTCACTCGGGGTCTAGTCGAACCTTTTGCGTTCTTTGGAGCTTCCCGACATCGGTCTCTACCAGAGACTGCGAGCTCCTCGATGTTGAAGAACCAAATTTGGAAAAGCCATCAATAATTGAACACATTTATCCCATTAAACTGAAGAGGGTTAGAAATACGTACCTTATCTCCTATGACATCCATAAAGACCAAATCCAGGTAGACTTGATGCTGAAAAATCAAATTAACATTTTAATGTTTGAAATGTTCCAACGTCCTTCTCTACAATTAGACAAAGTGCTGGAGTAACTCAGTGGGTCGGACAGTCCCGGGTGAGAAGATTCTAATCCTGAAGGTAAAAACACTTGGACATGTGGACAATGCCTGGAGATGTATCTCCAACCAGAACCATTGTGTCTCTGCAGTCAGGACTCCTGCAGGTTGGACCAATATTAAGGTAGTCCAATATATTTAGACTACTTTAAGAGTTTAAGGTCTGAAGAGTCCCAACCCAGAATTACCAATCCATGTTCTCCAGCGATGTTGCTGCACCCATTGAGTTACTCCAGCACTGACACAATCTACAAGCACAGCAACACCCCAGTTACATCAAATACCCATTATATTTCACAAGTGTTCTCCCAACCTTGTTGCCCGATGCCTCTCTCCACGTGGACATTTAAACGTTAGATATAAACAAACATTCAGTGGTGTCCAGATGGTTTAAAAAATACCTGGAATAACCCAACCCCCCCAGAGCTTCAGTCAAAAATATTAAACTCTACTTTCCCTGTAACAGGAGCCAACTACAACCGGGGAACATGGCTCTGTTCAAAGACAAAGTGCTGGAGGCATTCAGCAGTTCAGGTACAATCTGCCTGACTGCAAGTGGAATGGACAGATGAGACCTCAGGTCAGCAACCTTCCTCAGACTGATGAAAGAGAGTGAAACGAGGCAGAGGCATGCAGGACAAAGCAAGCAAGGAAATAGGTGGTACATGTGAGGCGTGATGAGCATATGGATGGAGTGAGTGCCAAAGGCTCAAGGTGAAAAGGACAAAATGCCAAATAAGGAGAGAACGGAAATATGAAACTAGGAGAGATGGGTGGAAGGGATAGAGGGAATATGGAACTCCTGTTTGAAAGATGAGCATACAAGGACTAGTTAGTTATTACTTAGTTATTCCTATTTAGTGGTATTTAGTTATTATTTAGTTATTCCTATTTGTTGGTATTTAGTTATGGTTATTTAGTTATGGTTAGTTAGTTAGTTATGGTTAGTTAGTTATGGTTAGTTAGTTATGGTTAGTTAGTTATGGTTAGTTAGTTAATGAGGGGAAGTATGCTCATCTCTCAAATCCTTGTCCATATTTCCCTTTTACCTTCCAACCCCACCTCACCCTAGTTTTACATTTCAGTTCTTGTCCTTATCCAACATGTTTGATCACTTCCACCTGCAGCCTTTGGCACCTACTCCATCCATTTGCCCATCACCCACTCACCTGTAATCCACCCATCACTTGTCAGGCAGTGCCCAACCCCCACCTCATTTCCAGCTCTCCCCCGTATTTCAGACTGAGAGCTCCTGACCCGATTAGTCATCTGTCCAATCCTTCAGGGGTTGTCAAACCCACCAAGTTCCTCCAGCACTGTGTATTTACTCACGATTCAAACATGGGGTGGCTCGTGTAAAAAAAGTATGTTTGCACACGAGGAATTTCATTTACCAGACACTCATACCAATAAAAAGCAACAGAACACAAAGTTCAAACTCTTCCCTTCTTTGGCCTCCTGCGGTCTGGGGCCTCAGGCCTTCCGTTGATGGGACGATCTTGACTCCTGTAGCAGGCGGTCGGGCCGTCTGTGTCGGGGGTCCTGCATCGGGGGGTTGAACCACAGCTCACTCGGTGTCTAGTCAAACCTTTTGCGTTCTTTGGAGCTTCCCGACATCGGTCTCTACCAGAGACTGCGAGCTCCTCGATGTTGAAGAAACAAATTTGGAAAAGCCATCAATAATTGAACACATTTATCCCATTAAACTGAAGAGGGTTAGAAATACGTACCTTATCTCCTATGACATCCATAAAGACCAAATCCATGAAGACTTGATGCTGAAAAATCAAATTAACATAACATTTTAATGTTTGAAATGTTCCAACGTCCTTCTCTACAATTAGACAAAGCGCTGGAGTAACTCAGTGGGTCGGACAGTCCCAGGTGAGAAGATTCTAATCCTGAAGGTAAAAACACTTGGACATGTGGACAATGCCTGGAGATGCTTCTCCAACCAGAACCATTGTGTCTCTGCAGTCAGGACTCCTGCAGGTTGGACCAATATTAAGGTAGTCCAATATATTTAGACTACTTTAAGAGTTTAAGGTCTGAAGAGTCCCAACCCAGAATTACCAATCCATGTTCTCCAGCGATGTTGCTGCACCCATTGAGTTACTCCAGCACCGACACAATCTACAAGCACAGCAACACCCCAGTTACATCAAATACCCATTATATTTCACAAGTGTTCTCCCAACCTTGTTGCCCGATGCCTCACTCTCCACGTGGACATTTAAACATTAGATATAAACAAACATTCAGTGGTGTCCAGATGGTTTAAAAAATACCTGGAATAACCCAACCCCCCAGAGCTTCAGTCAAAAATATTAAACTCTACTTTCCCTGTATCAGGAGCCAACTACAACCGGGGAACATGGCTCTGTTCAAAGACAAAGTGCTGGAGGCATTCAGCAGTTCAGGTACAATCTGCCTGACTGCAAGTGGAATGGACAGATGACACCTCAGGTCAGCAACCTTCCTCAGACTGATGAAAGAGAGTGAAAAGAGGCAGAGGCATGCAGGACAAAGCCAGCAAGGAAATAGGTGGTACATGTGAGGCATGATGAGCATATGGATGGAGTGAGTGCCAAAGGCTCAAGGTGAAAGGGACAACATGCCAAATAAGGAGAGAATGGAAATATGAAACTAGGAGAGATGGGTGGAAGGGATAGAGGGAATATGGAACTCCTGTTTGAAAGATGAGCATACAAGGACTAGTTAGTTATTACTTAGTTATTCCTATTTAGTGGTATTTAGTTATTATTTAGTTATTCCTATTTGTTGGTATTTAGTTATGGTTATTTAGTTATGGTTAGTTAGTTAGTTATGGTTAGTTAGTTATGGTTAGTTAGTTAATGAGGGGAAGTATGCTCATCTCTCAAATCCTTGTCCATATTTCCCTTTTACCTTCCAAACCCACCTCACCCTAGTTTTACATTTCAGTTCTTGTCCTTATCCAACATGTTTTATCACTTTCACCTTCAGCCTTTGGCACTTACTCCATCCATTTGCCCATCACCCACTCACCTGTAATCCACCCATCACTTGTCAGGCAGTGCCCAACCCCCACCTCATTTCCAGCTCTCCCCCGTATTTCAGACTGAGAGCTCCTGACCCGATTAGTCATCAGTCCAATCCTTCAGGGGTTGTCAAACCCAGCAAGTTCCTCCAGCACTGTATATTTACTCACGATTCAAGCATGGGGTGGCTCGTGTAAAAAAAAAGTATGCTTTGCAACACGAGGAATTTCATTTACCAGACATTCATACCAATAAAAAGCAACAGAACACAAAGTTCAAACTCTTCCCTTCTTTGGCCTCCTGCGGTCTGGGGCCTCGAGCCTTCCGTTGATGGGATGATCTTGCCTCCTGTAGCAGGCGGTCGGGCCGTCCGTGTCGGGGGTCCTGCATCGGGGGGTTGAATCCCAGCTCACTCGGGGTCTAGTCGAACCTTTTGCGGTCTTTGGAGCTTCCCGACATCGGTCTCTACCAGAGACTGCGAGCTCCTCGATGTTGAAGAAACAAATTTGGAAAAGCCATCAATAATTGAACACATTTATCCCATTAAACTGAAGAGGGTTAGAAATACGTACCTTATCTCCGATGACATCCATAAAGACCAAATCCATGAAGACTTGATGCTGAAAAATCAAATTAACATAACATTTTAATGTTTGAAATGTTCCAACGTCCTTCTCTACAATTAGACAAAGTGCTGGAGTAACTCAGTGGGTCGGACAGTCCCGGGTGAGAAGATTCTAATCCTGAAGGTAAAAACACTTGGACATGTGGACAATGCCTGGAGATGCTTCTCCAACCAGAACCATTGTGTCTCTGCAGTCAGGACTCCTGCAGGTTGGACCAATATTAAGGTAGTCCAATATATTTAGACTACTTTAAGAGTTTAAGGTCTGAAGAGTCCCAACCCAGAATTACCAATCCATGTTCTCCAGCGATGTTGCTGCACCCATTGAGTTACTCCAGCACTGACACAATCTAGAAGCACAGCAACACCCCAGTTACATCAAATACCCATTATATTTCACAAGTGTTCTCCCAACCTTGTTGCCCGATGCCTCACTCTCCACGTGGACATTTAAACGTTAGATATAAACAAACATTCAGTGGTGTCCAGATGGTTTAAAAAATACCTGGAATAACCCAATCCCCCAGAGCTTCAGTCAAAAATATTAAACTCTACTTTCCCTGTAACAGGAGCCAACTACAACCGGGGAACATGGCTCTGTTCAAAGACAAAGTGCTGGAGGCATTCAGCAGTTCAGGTACAATCTGCCTGACTGCAAGTGGAATGGACAGATGACACCTCAGGTCAGCAACCTTCCTCAGACTGATGAAAGAGAGTGAAAAGAGGCAGAGGCATGCAGGACAAAGCAAGCAAGGAAATAGGTGGTACATGTGAGGCATGATGACCATATGGATGGAGTGAGTGCCAAAGGCTCAAGGTGAAAGGGACAAAATGCCAAATAAGGAGAGAACGGAAATATGAAACTAGGAGAGATGGGTGGAAGGGAAAGAGGGAATATGGAACTCCTGGTTGGGAGATGAGCGTACAGGACTAGTTAGTTATTACTTAGTTATTCCTATTTAGTGGTATTTAGTTATTATTTAGTTATTCCTATTTGGTGGTATTTAGTTATTCCTATTTGGTGGTATTTAGTTATTCCTATTTGGTGGTATTTAGTTATTCCTATTTGATGGTTATTTAGTTATGGTTAGTTAGTTAGTTATGGTTAGTTAGTTAGTTAATGAGGGGAAGTATGCTCATCTCTCAAATCCTTGTCCACATTTCCCTTTTACCTTCCAACCCCACCTCACCCTAGTTTTACATTTTAGTTCTTGTCCTTATCCAACATGTTTGATCACTTCCACCTTCAGCCTTTGGCACTTACTCCATCCATTTGCCCATCACCCACTCACCTGTAATCCACCCATCACTTGTCAGGCAGTGCCCAACCCCCACCTCATTTCCAGCTCTCCCCCGTATTTCAGACTGAGAGCTCCTGACCCGATTAGTCATCTGTCCAATCCTTCAGGGGTTGTCAAACCCACCAAGTTCCTCCAGCACTGTATATATATACACTCACGATTCAAACATGGGGTGGCTCGTGTAAAAAAAAGTATGTTTGCACACGAGGAATTTCATTTACCAGACACTCATACCAATAAAAAGCAACAGAACACAAAGTTCAAACTCTTCCCTTCTTTGGCCTCCTGCGGTCTGGGGCCTCGGGCCTTCCGTTGATGGGATGATCTTGACTCCTGTAGCAGGCGGTCGGGCCGTCCGTGTCGGGGGTCCTGCATCGGGGGGTTGAATCCCAGCTCACTCGGGGTCTAGTCGAACCTTTTGCTGTCTTTGGAGCTTCCCGACATCGGTCTCTACCAGAGACTGCGAGCTCCTCGATGTTGAAGAAACAAATTTGGAAAAGCCATCAATAATTGAACACATTTATCCCATTAAACTGAAGAGGGTTAGAAATACGTACCTTATCTCCGATGACATCCATAAAGACCAAATCCATGAAGACTTGATGCTGAAAAATCAAATTAACATAACATTTTAATGTTTGAAATGTTCCAACGTCCTTCTCTACAATTAGACAAAGTGCTGGAGTAACTCAGTGGGTCGGACAGTCCCGGGTGAGAAGATTCTAATCCTGAAGGTAAAAACACTTGGACAATGCCTGGAGATGTATCTCCAACCAGGACCATTGTGTCTCTGCAGTCAGGACTCCTGCAGGTTGGACCAATATTAATGTAGTCCTATATATTTAGACTACCTTAAGAGATTAAGGTCTGAAGAGTCCCAACCCAGAATTACCAACCCATGTTCTCCAGCGATGTTGCTGCACCCATCGAGTTGCTCCAGCACTGACACAATTTACAAGCACAGCAACACCCCAGTTACATCAAATACCCATTATATTTCACAAGTGTTCTCCCAACCTTGTTGCCTGATGCAGTACTCTACACGTGGACATTGAGAGTTCTATATAAACAAACATTCAGTGGTGACCAGGTGGTTAAAAATACCTGGAAAAACTCAACCCCCCAGATCTTCAGTGAAAAATTGCAGAGTCAGGGTGGGAAGGCCAAGAGCAGAGCTAAGGAGCGGCAAGGACGAGAGTAAACATAGATGAGAGTAGAGACGAGACGAGACGAGAGTAAACAAGGATGAGAGTAGATACGAGACGAGAGTAAACAAGGATGAGAGTAGAACCGAGACGAGAGTAAACAAGGACGAGAGTAGAGACGAGACGAGCGTAAACAAGGATGAGAGTAGAGTCGAGACGAGAGTAAACAAGGATGAGAGTAGAGTCGAGACGAGACGAGAGTAAACAAGGATGAGAGTAGAGACGAGACGAGACGAGAGTAAACAAGGATGAGAGTAGAGACGAGACGAGACTAAACAAGGATGAGAGTAGAGACGAGACGAGACGAGAGTAAACAAGGATGAGAGTAGAGACGAGACGAGACGAGAGTAAACAAGGATGAGAGTAGAGACGAGACGAGAGTAAACAAGGACGAGAGTAGAACCGAGACGAGACGAGAGTAAACAAGGACGAGAGTAAACAAGGACGAGAGTAAACAAGGACGAGAGTAAACAAGGATGAGAGTAAACAAGGATGAGAGTAGAGACGAGACGAGACGAGAGTAAACAAGGATGAGAGTAGAGACGAGACGAGAGTAAACAAGGATGAGAGTAGAGACGAGACAAGAGTAAACAAGGATGAGAGTAGAGACGAGACGAGAGTAAACAAGGATGAGAGTAAACAAGGATGAGAGTAGAACCGAGAGTACTGAAGAAATGGATTGTAACAATGTAGATGCAGCCAAATGTTTGGTGAGACAATGAGCTGGAGTAACTCAGCAGGTCAGGCAGCATCTCTGGTGAGAAGGAACAGGTGACGTTTCGGGACGAGACCATCATTCACACCCCGTAACATTCAACACCCTTGCTAATCAAGAATCTATCTCCACCTTAAAAATATCAATCGACAGCCTCCACAGCCCTCTGTAGCAGTGAATTCTACAGATTCACCACCCTCCGACTAAAGAAATTCCCCACTGTGCAGTATGTGGTGCAATGCAGTAAGTGTGTGGACAAAAAGATACTCCTGTCTACGTTGTACAGAGATGCTGCCTGACCAGAGTCTAACGAGTATGTTGTCCACATGGCAGATGGGCCTGCAGTGCAGTGGATCACCACACGGTGGGAGTGTTGTCCACATGGCACATGGGCTGCAGTGCAGTGGATCACCACACGGTGGGAGTGTTGTCCACATGGCACATGGGCTGCAGTGCAGTGGATCACCACACGGTGGGAGTGTTGACCACATACCACATGGACCTGCAGTGCAGTGGATCACCACACGGTGGGAGTGTTGACCACAAATTCACTGCATATTGGGAGTTGCTGTGTACAAATGTTCTTCATTGCTTTGTAACCGGTTACATTTCCCATGAAGCCCCCATTGCCCAGATGCCAACGTTTGTAAAATCCCTGAAACCAGGGAAGATTTGGGATGAAAATCAAGGAACTGCAGATGCAGAACTCAGACGTTTCACAGAGTGCTGGAGTAACTCAGCGGGTCAGGCAGCATCTGTGGAGAACATGGATAGGTGACGTTTCACAGAGTGCTGGAGTAACTCAGCGGGTCAGGCAGCATCTGTGGAGAACATAGAAACATAGAAATTAGGTGCAGGAGTAGAGGCCATTCGGCCCTTCGAGCCTGCACCATTCGCCATTCAATATGATCATGGCTGATCATCCAACTCAGTATCCCGTACCTGCCTTCTCTCCATACCCCCTGATCCCCTTAGCCACATCTAACTCCCTCTTAAATATAGCCAATGAACTGGCCTCAACTACCCTCTGTGGCAGAGAGTTCCAGAGATTCACCACTCTCTGCGTGAAAAAAGTTCTTCTCATCTCGGTTTTAAAGGATTTCCCCCTTATCCTTAAGCTGTGACCCCTTGTCCTGGACTTCCCCAACATCGGGAACAATCTTCCTGCATCTAGCCTGTCCAACCCCTTAAGAATTTTGTAAGTTTCTATAAGATCCCCTCTCAATCTTCTAAATTCTAGAGAGTATAAACCAAGTCTATCCAGTCTTTCTTCATAAGACAGTCCTGACATCCCAGGAATCAGTCAGGTGAACCGTCTCTGCACTCCCTCTATGGCAATAATGTCCTTCCTCAGACTTGGAGACCAAAACTGTACGCAATACTCCAGAACATGGATAGGTGACGTTTCACAGAGTGCTGGAGTAACTCAGTGGGTCAGGCAGCATCTGTGGAGAACATGGATAGGTGACGTTTCACAGAGTGCTGGAGTAACTCAGCGGGTCAGGCAGCATCTGTGGAGAACATGGATAGGTGACGTTCCACAGAGTGCTGGAGTAACTCAGCGGGTCAGGCAGCATCTGTGGAGAACATGGATAGGTGACGTTTCACACAGAGTGCTGGAGTAACTCAGTGGGTCAGGCAGCATCTGTGGAGAACATGGATAGGTGACGTTTCACAGAGTGCTGGAGTAACTCAGTGGGTCAGGCAGCATCTGTGGAGAACATGGATAGGTGACGTTTCACAGAGTGCTGGAGTAACTCAGCGGGTCAGGCAGCATCTGTGGAGAACATTTATAGGTGGCGTTTCAGAACAGGACCTTTCTTCACATTGTACTAAAATAAATACATTAAGACCAACTAAAGTGTGGAAACAGGCCCTCTGGTCCACTAAGTCAGCACAATCCAGCAATCACTAGCACTATCCTACACACTAGGGACAGTTTACTGAAACCAATTAACCTGCAAATCTGAATATCTTTGGTGTGTTGGAAGCCAGAACACCTGGAGAAAACCCACATGGTCACAGGCAGAACATACAAACTATACAGACAACACATGTTGTCAGTGTCTTTGGTGTGTTGGAAGCCAGAACACCTGGAGAAAACCCACATGGTCACAGGCACAACATACAAACTATACAGACAACACATGTTGTCAGGATTGAACCCAGGTCTGTCGCTGTGAGGCAGCAACTACCACTGTGCTGCCCAATCATTCCCCCAAACACTGAAACACAAGAGAGGTTTTGAAACAGGGGCCTTCCATTAAAGTAATCTCCAGAAAGAGCAGGTCCCAAGAGCTGACAAAGATGTACAAAACAGTCAAATTAATACACCACAAATATTAAACTCTACTTTCCCTGTAACAGGAGCCAACTACAACCGGGGAACATGGCTCTGTTCAAAGACAAAGTGCTGGAGGCATTCAGCAGTTCAGGAACAATCTGCCTGACTGCAAGTGGAATGGACAGATGACACCTCAGGTCAGCAACCTTCCTCAGACTGATGAAAGAGAGTGAAAAGAGGCAGAGGCATGCAGGACAACGCTGGCAGGTAAATAGGGGGTACCATGTAACCATATAACAATTACAGCACGGAAACAGCCCATCTTGGCCCTTCTTGTCTGTGTCAAACACGTATTCTCCCCTAGTCCCATCTACCTGCACTCAGACCATAACCCTCCATTCCTTTGGCAGGATTGATAATTTGTAATAATCCTCCTGCACCTATTTTCTATGTTTCTATGTCACCTATCCATGTTCTCCACAGGTGCTGCCTGACCCGCTGAGTTACTCCAGCACTCTGTGAAACGTCACCTATCCATGTTCTCCACAGATGCTGCCTGACCCGCTGAGTTACTCCAGCACTCTGTGAAACGTCACCTATCCATGTTCTCCACAGATGCTGCCTGACCCGCTGAGTTACTCCAGCACTTTGTGAAACGTAACCTATCCATGTTCTCCACAGATGCTGCCTGACCCGCTGAGTTACTCCAGCACTCTGTGAAACGTCACCTATCCATGTTCTCCACAGATGCTGCCTGACCCGCTGAGTTACTCCAGCACTCTGTGAAACGTCACCTATCCATGTTCTCCACAGATGCTGCCTGACCCGCTGAGTTACTCCAGCACTCTGTGAAACGTCACCTATCCATGTTCTCCACAGATGCTGCCTGACCCGCTGAGTTACTCCAGCACTCTGTGAAACGTCACCTATCCATGTTCTCCACAGATGCTGCCTGACCCGCTGAGTTACTCTGGCATTTTGTATTTTGAGCAAGAGTATCCAAATATCTTTACAACAGTCTGTCCAGGCCACAGCTCAATGAATGACCACTCCACACATTCCTTTCACCTGAAAGTCCTTCATAAGAACTCATAATAAACAAGCAGTGATTATGGTAGTTAACATTAACCATTTCTCAACCAAGTACAATGTAGATTCACTTTAAATTCCTCACTGTCTTAACACAACAATTAATCATCAACTGAAAACCAGTGCCCCAATTGGACAGCTATCCAGGAGACAATTTCATTCTTGCTACTGCCTTCATGAGATAAACGGAACGTCAACAACAATTCTTGGCAATATCCTGATAAATCTTGACTGCAGCTTTCCAAGGGTCTCCAAACATTGGAGACAGATCAGATCCCAACTCCAATCCACAGCAGACCAATTGTTCCAAATCACTGGGTTGACAGTAAGAATGCCCCTCGTTCCAATATTCTACATTATCCCTGCATCTGTTGCACATTCTGCATCAATCAATACCAGTTCTCACTGATCAACATTCAACAGTAAAATGTAGAAACAAACAACTGCAGATACTAGTTCTTTGTACCAGAGACAGGGGCTGGTAGTTGGGTGAGAAATTGTGAGGGAGGGGGCGTAGCGACAGATGGGGGGGGGGGGCTTGGTGGTGGTGTGTGTCCCCTCGTGGTGTCCCCCCTCTCATGGTGGTGTGTGTCCCCCATCTATACATATACACACATCTATGTCTGAGTTTGGTTTACATATAGACTTGTTATATACACACATCTATGTCTGGTTTACATATAGACTTGTTATATACACATCTATACATCTATGTCTGAGTTTGGTTTACATATAGACTTGTTATATATATACACATCTACGTCTGAGTTTGGTTTACATATAGACTTGTTATATACACACATCTATACATCTATGTCTGAGTTTCGTTTACATATAGACTTGTTATATACACACATCTATGTCTGAGTTTGGTTTACATATAGACTTGTTATATATATATATATATACATACATACACATCTATGAGTTTGGTTTACATATAGACTTGTTATATATATACACACATCTGTCTGAGTTTGGTTTACATATAGACTTGTTATATACACAGCTATACATCTATGTCTGAGTTTGGTTTACATATAGACTTGTTATATATATACATGTTATGTTATGAAGAGGAATACAACAAGAGAATATATAACTTCTGGAGAATTAATCAAAGACACAAACACTTTAAGAGAAACTATATTGTTCTCACCCACCTCCTGGAGAAGAAGACGCTTCAGTCACAAGAGAAGACTCCTTGCCTCGACCATGAACACTGCTTGCAAGGTCCCAACATCAACCCAGGACAACTACACTCAGACAGCCCACAATTCCCCTTTTATACACAGCAGCTGACAATTCCCTAATAAGCTCCAATCAATCAATGATCACATTAACCCTTTACCCACCAGTGGCCAATCAATGTTTGTTGTACACATGATGATATGCACCTGGGGGCAGTAGTTGATTCACTGTTTGCATTTCACTGCATGGACATAAATACAAGCAGAATTAAGATGTTCGACCCTCCGAAACTAGTCCACCGTTCGATCATGACTGAACTATCTTTCCTTCTCAACCCCATTCTCCTCCCTTTCCCCATAACCTTTTACGACCCTTCTAGTCCGTGCCGAACACGTATTCTCCCCTAGTCCCATCTACCTGCACTCAGACCATAACCCTCCATTCATTTCCCGTCCATATAACTATCCAATTTATTTTTAAATGATAAAATTGAACCTGCCTCCACCACCTTCACTGGAAGCTCATTCCACACCGCTACCACTCTCTGAGTAAAGAAGTTCCCCCTCATGTTACACCTAAACTTCAGTCCCTTAATTCTCATGTAATGTCCCCTTGTTTGAATCTTCCCTATTCTCAGTGGGAAAAGCTTGTCCACGTCAACTCTGTCTATCCCTCTCATCATTTTAAAAACCTCTATCAAGTCCCCCTTTAACCTTCAGCGCTCCAGAGAATAAAGCCCTAACTTGTTCAACCTTTCTCTGTAACTTAGTTGCTGAAACCCAGGCAAACCCAAGCAGTAGGCGGCACGACTCTGGTCAGCAGCGGCCTCTGCAGCCTGTCCGCGTTTTTATTATTTTTTGTCTATGTTTATATGTAGTTTTTGTTATTTTATGTTGGGGTGTGTGTGTGGGGGGGTGGGGGTGGGGTGGGAGGGAGGGGGAAACTTTTGAATCTCTCCCTGCACTGGAGACCCGACTTTTTCTCGGCGGGTCTCAGTTGTTGTTGGGGCCGCAACGAGGAGCGGCCTCCAACAGGAAGAAGCCGGGGACTCTGGTGCTACGACTCACCGTCGCCGTCGCGGGGCTGGCCGAGACCGGAGCGGGTGGAGCGGTGGAGGAGCGCTGCTGCTGCTGCTGTCGTTGCTGCTGCTGCTGCTGCTGCTGATGCGGAGGCTGCTACTGCGGGTCTGCGGACGGCGGCACCGGGAGCCCGCGGATCCCTGGAGGGGGACCGCTTTTCAGGGCTCCTGCAACGGCGACTTCTCCCGCCCGAGTTGTGGGGTTGAAGAGCTCCTGGAGCGGGGCCTGACATCACTGCCCCGCGCGGCTTGGAATGGCCGCGGGACTCTGCGAGCGCACGCCGGGGGCTCTAACACCAAGACCCGGTGTGCGACCTCGCACCACCCGGCGTGGCTTTAATGGCCGCGGGACAATTGCCATCGCCAGCCGGGGGCTTTGACTTTGACTCTGACATCGGGGGAGGGAGGGGGGGGGGGGGGGAGAGTGCAGTGGAGAGATAAGTTTTTTTTGGCCTTCCATCACAGCTATGTGATGGATGTTTATGTAAAATGTAATTATGTTGTGTCTGGGGTCTATTTGTGTGTAATGTATGGCTGCAGAAACGGCATTTCATTTGGACCTCAAGGGGTCCAAATGACAATTAAATAGACTATTGACTATTGACATTCTAGTAAATCTCCTCTGTACTCTCTCTATTTTGTTGACATCTTTCCTATAATTGGGCGACCAGAATTGTACCCCATACTCCAGATTTGGTCTCACCAATGCCTTGTACAATTTTAACATTACAGAACAAAGTTATTTGAGGAACAACAGCAAACATCACACAGCACACAGTGATGTTGACCACTCCATGAGGGCCCACTGTAGACAGGGACACAGTGATGTTGACCACTCCATGAGGGCCCACTGTAGACAGGGACACAGTGATGTTGACCACTCCATGAGGGCCCACTGTAGACACAGCACACAGTGATGTTGACCAGTCCAGTAGGGCCCACTGTAGACAGGGACACAGTGATGTTGACCAGTCCATGAGGGCCCACTGTAGACAGGGACATAGTGATGTTGACCACTCGAGGGCCCACTGTAGACAGGGACACAGTGAGGTTGACCAGTCCATGAGGGCCCACTGTAGACACAGCACACAGTGATGTTGACCATTCCATGAGGGCCCACTGTAGACACAGCACACAGTGATGTTGACCAGTCCATGAGGGCCCACTGTAGACACAGCACACAGTGATGTTGACCACTCCATGAGGGCCCACTGTAGACACAGCACACAGTGAGGTTGACCACTCCATGAGGGCCCACTGTAGACACAGCACACAGTGATGTTGACCAGTCCATGAGGGCCCACTGTAGACAAGGACACAGTGATGTTGACCACTCCATGAGGGCCCACTGTAGACAAGGACACAGTGATGTTGACCACTCCATGAGGGCCCACTGTAGACAGGGACACAGTGATGTTGACCAGTCCAGGAGAGCCCACTGTAGACAGGGACACAGTGATGTTGACCAGTCCATGAGGGCCCACTGTAGACACAGCACACAGTGATGTTGACCACTCCAGTAGAGCCCACTGTAGACAGGGACACAGTGAGGTTGACCACTCCATGAGGGCCCACTGTAGACAGGGACATTGATTTTACAGGACAATTAAAATCCTGCAGATTTTGTTTAATTTCAGGTGAAGGGATCTTATTGAATTTCTCTTAATCTTTAAGTTAAAATGTTTAAATTCAGTGTATGTCTTGTTTCAGTGACATGCAGTGAGTTGGATGATCAGCCGTGATCATATTGAATGGCGAATGGTGCAGGCTCGAAGGGCCGAATGGCCTCTACTCCTGCACCTGTTGTCTATGTTTCTATGTTTCTATTTAACGAGATGTATAAACACTTTTACATTCAGTGTGCTGATTGGTTTATTTTCAGATTTATCGAGAGGTACAATAAATATTCCTTTAAAATACAGAGTTTGTGTCATAAAAATAAGTGTAAGGAAAACATTCCCCCCACACAGAGAGTGGTGAATCTGTGGAACTCTCTGCCGCAGAAGGTAGTTGAGGCCACACAGTTCATTGGCTATATTTAAGAGGGAGTTAGATGTGGCCCTTGTGGCTAAAGGGATCAGGGGGTATGGAGAGAAGGCAGGTACGGGATACTGAGTTGGATGATCAGCCATGATCATATTGAATGGCGAATGGTGCAGGCTCGAAGGGCCGAATGGCCTACTCCTGCACCTATTTTCTATGTTTCTATGTTAAAATGGGAATACATTGCTTTCCTTCCTTGATTTAGTGCGTGTTTGAATTATCTAAATATATGATCAATTAAATATGAGATTTTGTCAGGTCTCGGGTTTGATCTAGTTTCTGTTTCTTATTGTTTTTTTTTTTTTTTTTTTATTTTATTTTTATTAGAAGTACGGTAAATTACAATTCTACACAACACATATATCTTGATACATTTTTTATACCGCTTCATTTTTTTTTTTTTTTTTTTAGAGCTTTAAGAAAAAAGTAGAAGTTAGGAAAGTAAAGAAAGTGCAAGAGAATCGTGCAGTGCGAGAGTGTAAGGAAAAGAAAGCCCCTTAGGAAAGAAGTTAGAGAAGGAAGTAAAGTGAGAAAATAGACCCTAGAAAGGAAAGAAGGAGAAAGTAGAAACAATCGCTCTATTATAACATTAAACTCCGCAGAGAGGGGACTACCAACCAAGTCTATTTTTGTTATTTTACCTCCCGTTACCAGGTCCTGATTCCGCTTATTTATATATTTGTTTTTTTTAGATTACTATTGCACCTCATACTTGTAATAGGTCCAGAAACATAGACCACGTCTTTTGAAATTGGTCTGCTTTACCTGCTAGGAGGAATCTCATCTCTTCCAGGTGTAATGTTTCAAACATATTTGATATCCACATTTTTATTGTTGGTGTCGGCGCATTTTTCCAGAATTTAAGTATAAGCTTTTTTCCCATTATTAGCCCGTAATTAAATAAATTCTTCTGAAACACGTTTAATTCAGGGTTGTCTTCCGATATTCCGAAGATAATCCATTCTGGTTTTGGTACCAGTTTTATTTTGATCAATTTTGAAAAAATATCAAATATTTCATACCAGAATTTTTGGATTTTTGTACAAAAAACAAAAGAGTGCGCTATGGTAGCTTCTTGACATAGGCATTTATCACAGATTGGTGAAACATTAGGGAAGATTTTATTTAATTTAGTTTTTGAATAATATAATCTATGTAATGTTTTAAATTGGATGAGCGTATGCCGTACGTTGATCGAACATTTATGCACCTGTAGTAAATGATTATCCCAGGTCCCTTTTGAGATTTTATAGCTAATTCTTGTTCCCAATCTTTTCTAATTCCATCTGTTGTGGGTATTTCTATGTTTAAAATGATGTTATATAAGTACGATATTAAATTAGCTGATTCCGCCTTGGTCTTATTGTTTTTTAGTATTAGAGTGTGCATTCTTGTTTTATTTTGGTGTTTGGCATCTCCTCTTGTTTCAGGTCCCATTTCCTATCAGGTCGTTTACCCTCATGTGATTATTGGCCCCGCCCTGATGTGTTTCACCTGTGTCTCGTTATCCCCTGCTAGTCTGTATTTAAGCCCTTTGTGTTTTAGTGCTCATTGCCAGTTCGTTGTGTATGATACTTGATTGTGCTGTTGCCTCTGTTTTGCTTACCTGTGTACCGACTTGGACCGATTAAACTCTGAAGACTGATCTGCCCTGTGTCTGAGCCTGCATTTGTGTCCTCCTCCTTGTTCAGTTCTGATATTACGAACTGGCCAACAATGGACTCAGCGGGCTCTGATCCTTTCTGTGCAGCACTCCAGAAGCAAGAGGAGCGCATCTCGCATTACGAGGGTCAACTCACTTCGATCGTCGCCGGGTTCTGGGACCTCGGCGAGCGTCAGCAGGGGTTCCAGGCGGACATCGGTTCACAGGTGAACACTTTAAGTTCTCGGTTTGAACACCTGGTTACTCGGCTGAATTCTTTGTTTCCTGCTGCGGCTCCCGTGCCTGCCGAGTCTGTTTCCTTGTCTATGTCTCCAGGAGCTCCGAGGGCCACGGCTGCTGCAGCATCTCCATTCGTCCACCTGGCAAGACCGGAACACTTTTTAGGGGAATCGGAGAAGTGTAGACCTTTTTGATTCAGTGTGGACGGCATTTCGAACTTCAAGCGGCTTCCTTTCCATCAGATCGCTCAAGAGTAGCCTTTATCATCACGCACCTGTCGGGTAGGGCGGAGGCTTGGGCCACGGCGGAGTGGTCTCGGAATTCTCCTGTTTGCCAGACGTCGGTCCTGTTCATGGAAGCTCTGTCCCGCATGTTTGATCACTCCAATCCTGGCCTAGAGGCTTCACAGAACCTGGTCTCCATGAAACAAGGTAATCGCTCAGTTATGGATTTTGCTATTGACTTTCGAACTGTTGCTGCCAAGAGTGGATGGAATGAGGCTGCTTTGTTGGATGCTTTTCACAATGGATTGTCTGAAACTATCAAAGATCAATTGGCTCCACTAACCCTGCCTTCCGACTTTGAGTCTATGATTTCCCTGGCTGTCCAGATTGACGCTAGACTCCCAGCAGTGGCGGCAGCGTCGCCCTTCACCTTCCGGTCGGGACTTGTTCCCTCTCGGCCGGTCCAGTCAGGCTACAATGCCACCTGTCTCTTCGAAGGAGCCCATGCAGGTTACTGTGGTGAACTGGGGCATTTGTTGAACAGCTGTTCAGTAAAAGACGAGGCTCACCAATGAAAGAGAGGACATTGGTGAGTTGTACCACTCCTATGAGCCGTTCCTCTCGTCAATTATCGACGGTACAATTGTTGGTGCATTCCCAGTGGCACTCCCTGCAGGCTTTGGTTGATTCTGGGGCAGATGATAACTTCATGGACATTCGCTTGGCTGATGAATTCAAGTTGGAACGTGAACAGCTTCAAAGTCCTCTGGAGGCTAGTGCACTGGATGGGCGCCTACTGTACAGGGTAATTCACCGAACTCAACCTGTTCAACTCATCATGGCAGGTAATCACCTTGAGACCATCAGTTTTCATCTCCTCGACTGTCCTCTTCATCCTCTGGTGTTGGGGATCCCTTGGCTGTCTTACCATAATCCTCACATGAACTGGGGTACTGGGGAAGTAATTTCTTGGGGAATAACTGTAAACTCATCTATCTGCATGATTCTTCTCCTGAGTCTATGAAGGATCCATCAAGGAGCAGTTTTCTGGGATCTTCCAGGACCACCCTCCAGCAGCCTCCCCGTTCAAGGGAGGAGGATTTTCCGGATATCTCCAAGGTTCCCTCATGTTATCTAGACCTAAAGGAAGTGTTCAACAAGGCCAAGGCCACATCTCTTCCGCCGCATAGACCGTACGATTGCTGCATCGACCTTCTGCCTGGTACAACGCCTCCTAAGGGTCATCTCTACTCCTTGTCTTCACCTGAGCGGCTCTCCATGGAAAAATACATTGACGACGCCCTTGCTGCTGGGATCATCAGACCTTCCTCTTCACCTGCAGGAGCTGGATTCTTCTTTGTGGATAAGAAGGATGGTACACTTCGGCCCTGCATTGACTACAGAGGACTCAATGACATTACTGTTAAAAACAGATACCCTCTTCCTCTTATCTCCTCTGCATTTGAACTGTTAAAAGACGCTAAGGTATTCACCAAGTTAGATCATAGAAATGCTTATCATCTGGTGAGGATAAGGGAGGGGGATGAATGGAAAACTGCGTTTAACACACCCAGTGGTCATTATGAATATCTGGTCATGCCGTTTGGTCTTACTAATGCTCCAGCAGTTTTTCAAGGCCTGTTTAATGATGTGTTACGGGACATGCTGAACAGATTTGTGTTTGTGTACCTTGATGACATTTTGATCTTTTCTCCAGACGAGACTTCCCATGTGCAGCATGTACACCAGGTACTGGAACGTTTGCTCCTGAATGATCTGTTTGTGAAAGCTGAGAAATGTGAATTTCATGCTAACACGGTTCAATTCCTTGGTTATGTTGTATCACCTGCTGGTATACAGATGGACCCGAGCAAGGTCAGTGCTGTGGCCAACTGGCCTACACCCTCCAGTCGTAAGCGACTTCAGGGGTTCCTTGGGTTTGCTAATTTTTATAGGAAGTTTATCCGGAACTTTAGTGTCACTGCTGCACCATTCCATGCTCTTACCCCACCCCACGTGCCTTTCTCTTGGTCCCCTCAAGCAGAAGCTGCTTTTATGAGACTCGAGGAGCTTCTCCTCAGCCCCCATCCTGGTTCACCCTGACCCATCACTCCAGTTCGTGGTTGAAGTGGATGCCTCGGGTGTGGGCATCGGGGCCATACTCTCCCAGAAATCCTCCACAGATGGTCGACTGCATCCCTGCGCTTTCCTCTCAAAGAAACTTCCTCCTGCTGAGATAAATTACCATGTGGGTAACCGTGAACTGTTAGCGGTTAAAACAGCCTTGGAGGAATGGAGACACTGGTTGGAGGGCACAGAGCAGCCGTTTCTAGTTTGGACAGACCTGAAGAACCTGGAATACATCAAGTCAGCCAAACGCCTCAAGTCGCGCCAAGCTAGGTGGGCTCTCTTCTTTAATCGATTTGATTTTGTACTGTCTTACCGCCCAGGTGCCAAAAATGGCAAACCTGACGCTCTCTCCAGACAGTTTGATCCTGACCCGTCCCCTAAGGTTTCAACTCCCATTCTGCCTGCTTCCTGTTTTGTTGGGGCAGTTACTTGGGAGATTGAGAAGTGAGTTTCCGAGGCAACTGCTGGTGTTCAGTCTCCGCTAGGGTGTCCTTCTAATCGTCTGTTTGTTCCCGAGTCTCTTGGTTCACAGGTGATTCACTGGGCTCATACGTCTCAGATCTCCTGTCATCCCGTTGTCCGCCGAACCTTGTTTGTGGCCAAACAAAGGTTTTGGTGGCCTTCCATGGAGAGGGGGATTAAGGAGTACGTCGCCGCCTGCAGTATTTGTGCTCGGAACAAGACCTCACGTCGGGCCGCCTTTAACCTCCTGAATCCGCTGCCTGTCCCCTCACGCCCCTGGTCAGACATCTCCATGGACTTTGTCACGGGCCTGCCCTCTTCTGAAGGTAACACCTCAGTCATGACTGTGGTGGATAGATTTTCTAAAATGGTCCATTTCATTCGGTTGCACAAGCTTCCCTCCGCCAAGAAAATGGCAGAGGTCATGCTGTCTCATGTTTTTTGAATTCATGGATTTCCCAGAGACATTGTGTCTGACCGGGGGCCTCAGTTCGTGTCCAGGTTTTGGAAGGAGTTTTGTTCTCTGTTGGATGCCACGGTCAGCCTTACATCTGGTTATCACCCGGAATCCAATGGACAGACTGAACGCCTTAACCAGGAATTGGAGACAGGACTACGGTGCTTGGTGGCACAGAACCCTTCAACTTGGAGCAAACACCTTATTTGGGTGGAGTATGCACACAACACACTTCCTTGCTCCTCCTCTGGTCTCTCTCCATTCCAGTGTGCCTATGGTTACCAACCGCCATTGTTCCCTGCTGTGGAGAAGGAGTCCAGTGTGCCCTCCGCTCAGGCTCTCATCCATCGCTGTCGCAAGGTTTGGAATGGGGCTCGTCAGATGCTGTTGCGCAGTTCTGTGCGTTACAAGAGGATGGCTGATCGTGGAAGAACGCCGGCTCCAGTATACTCGCCTGGCCAAAAGGTGTGGCTCTCCACTCGAGACTTACCTCTGAGGGTGGAATCCCGGAAGCTGGCTCCTCGTTTTGTTGGTCCTTTCCCCATATCGAAGGTCATCAATCCTGTGGCGGTTCGTCTCCAACTCCCCCGTGCCATGAGGGTCCACCCTACTTTCCATGTCTCCCGACTAAAGCCATTTAAGGAAAGTCCTCTGGTCCCTGCCTCTATACCCCCTCCGCCCCCCCGGTTCCTTGATGGGGGTCCAGTGTTTACGGTCAGCCGGTTGCTGGGTATGCGCCGGCGTGGTCGTGGTTGTCAGTATCTCGTGGATTGGGAGGGTTATGGACCTGAGGAGCGGTCTTGGGTGCCGGCTCGCAACATATGCGACCCGGAACTTATCAGGGAATATCGACGCCAACATCCTGAAGATCCTGGGCCGTCGGGAGCCGGCCGTGGAGGGGGGGGGGGGGGGGGGGGGGTTACTGTCAGGTCTCGGGTTTGATCTAGTTTGTGTTTCTTATTGTTTTTTAGTATTAGAGTGTGCATTCTTGTTTTATTTTGGTGTCTCGCATCTCCTCTTGTTTCAGGTCCCATTTCCTATCAGGTCGTTTACCCTCATGTGATTATTGGCCCCGCCCTGATGTGTTTCACCTGTGTCTCGTTATCCCCTGCTAGTCTGTATTTAAGCCCTTGGTGTTTTAGTGCTCATTGCCAGTTCGTTGTGTATGATACTTGATTGTACTGTTGCCTCTGTTTTGCTTACCCGTGTACCAACTTGGACCGATTAAACTCTGAAGACTGATCTGCCCTGTGTCTGAGCCTGCATTTGTGTCCTCCTCCTTGTTCAGTTCTGATACACAGTTCATTGGCTATATTTAAGAGGGAGTTAGATGTGGCCCTTGTGGCTAAAGGGATCAGGGGGTATGGAGAGAAGGCAGGTACGGGATACTGAGTTGGATGATCAGCCATGATCATATTGAATGGCGAATGGTGCAGGCTCGAAGGGCCGAATGGCCTCTACTCCTGCACCTATTTTCTATGTTTCTATGTTAAAATGGGAATACATTGCATTCCTTCCTTGATTTAGTGTGTGTTTGAATTATCTAAATATATGATCAATTAAATATGAGATTTAAGTGATGACATGTGTGGACTAATATAAAAATAATGCATTTGACATCAATTTTAGTTTGAAAAAACAAGAATGTCCTTCATTGGGCATTAAAGATAATGAATTGTGATAAGCAAATATATTTTGAAAAAAGACTAACAAGAAATTTTAATTCACCTTAACAACGTGAGAACTTCAAACTAAAACCAAAGTACAAACTATTAACTTTAACAAAGATACACATGAATGAGAACATCAATGATGGCCCAGGTCCATGCTGTTCCCCTATTGCACTGATGTCTGTTGGGGGAAGAATGTCATCGATATAATCTGAAGCTAATAAAGATAACATTGATCCAGCACGATGGTGGTCTATGTAAGTGTTGCAGATCTCATTAACTGTCTCTGAAAACAAAAGATGGATTGAAATGTAAAAACAATACAGACCTCAATAGGTGCAAATGTCCAGATAAACTGGCTTTAGTTTTGTCAATTGCAGCTGTTGAGGCTCTGTAAAATCTGGTTGATGTATTTGTGGTCAGATCATGGATGATTTTTAAAACACATCAATATTACGAATGGAAGGAGGATGGATTTAATAATCTTATAAGGGTGTGAATGACAAATAATTAAAGTCAAATCTAAGCTCACAATTTTCTATTTTAAATTGTATACCTGTCCAGCCTGCAGATGTGTCTGTAGTCCCATTTGCATCTCCAGTGGATGTGGAGCTTTTGACAAATGTCTGCTTTTGAAACACAGAACCATGAAGTTAACAAATCTGACTGAGCAGTTCTGTGACAAAGGACTGGTCTAATCTACAATTGGAGAGGGAGAAGGGTAGATCGCAGTGTTGCAGTTGAATAAAGGGGACTATGAGCTGGACAAAGTTAACTGGAAAGATACACTAGCAGGGATGACAGTGGAACAACAATGGCAGGTGTTTCTAGGAATAATACAGAAGGTGCGGGATCAGTTCATTCATAGGAGGATGAAAGATTCCAAGGGGAGAAAGGGACGACCATGGCTGACAAGGGACATCAGGGACAGAATGAAGAAGTACAACGTAGCAACGATGAGCGGGAAGCAAGAGGATTGGGTAATGTTTAAAGCACAGAAGACAATACGGGGAGAAAAGATGAGGTACGAAGGTAAGCTAGCCAAGAATATAAAGCAGGATAGTAAACGCTTCTTTAGGTATGTGAAGAGGAAAAAATTAGTTAAGACTAAAGTTGGACCCTTGAAGGTGAATGTATTCTGGGGAACAAGGAAATGGCAGATGAGTTGAACAGGTACTTTGGATCTGTCTTCGCTAAGGAGGACACAAACAAGATTCAGATTCAGATTCAATTTTAATTGTCATTGTCAGTGTACAGTACAGAGACAACGAAATGCATTTAGCATCTCCCTTGAAGAGCGACATAGCAAACGATTTGAATAAGAAATAAATAATAAGTGTCCGGGGGGGGGGGGGGTGATTGGCAGTCACCGAGGTACGTTGTTTAGTAGAGTGACAGCCGCCGGGAAGAAGCTGTTCCTCGACCTGCTGGTTCGGCAACGGAGAGACCTGTAGCGCCTCCCGGATGGTAGGAGGGTAAACAGTCCATGGTTGGGGTGAGAGCAGTCCTTGGCGATGCTGAGCGCCCTCCGCAGACAGCGCTTGCTTTGGACAGACTCAATGGAGGGGAGCGTGGAACCGGTGATGCGTTGGGCAATTTTCACCACCCTCTGCAGTGCCTTCCGGTCGGAGACAGAGCAGTTGCCATACCATACTGTGATGCAGTTGGTAAGGATGCTCTCGATGGTGCAGCGGTAGAAGTTCACCAGGATCTGAGGAGACAGATGGACCTTCTTCAGTCTCCTCAGGAAGAAGAGACGCTGATGAGCCTTCTTGATCAGAGTAGAGGTATTGTGGGTCCAAGAGAGGTCATCGGAGATGTTGACTCCCAGGAACCTGAACCTAGAAACACGTTCCACCTCCGTCCCGTTAATGTGGATGGGGGTGTGCGTGCCACCTCTGGACTTCCTGAAGTCTACAATGAGCTCCTTGGTCTTCTTGGAGTTAAGGGCCAGGTTGTTGTCAGCGCACCATGCTGCTAAGTGCTGGACCTCCTCCCTGTAGGCCAGCTCATCGTTGTTGCTGATGAGGCTAATCACCGTTGTATCATCTGCATACTTGATGATGGTGTTAGAACCATGTACAGGTGTGCAGTCATATGTGAAGAGGGAGTAGAGGAGGGGGCTCAGCACACAGCCCTGAGGAACGCCGGTGTTCAGGGTGAGGGTTGAAGAGGTGTGCTTGTCTAACCTCACAGACTGGGGTCTGTTGGTTAGAAAGTCCAGTATCCAGTTGCAGAGGGAGGGGTCGATGCCCAGGTTACCGAGTTTGGTGATCAAACAATCTTCCTGATATAGTAGTGGCCAGAGGATCTGGGGTGACGGAGGAACTGAAGGAAATCCACATTAGGCAGGAAATGGTGTTGGATAGACTGATGGGACTGAAGGCTGATAAATCCCCAGGGCGTGATGGTCTGCATCCCAGGGTATTTAAAGAAGTGACTCTAGAAATCGTGGATGCATTGGTGATCATTTTCCAATGTTCTATAGATTCAGGATCCGTTCCTGTGGATTGGAGGGTAGCACCGCCATTCAATGTGATCACGGCTGATCATCCCCAATCAGTACCCCGTTCCTGCCTTCTCCCCATATCCCCACACTCAGCTATCTTTAAGAGCCCTATCTAGCTCTCTCTTGAAAGCATCCAGAGAATCGGCTTCCACCGCCCTCTGAGGTCACTGTGTGAGTGTGGGGTCTATACACACACTGTGTGGGGGGGGGGGCGACGGTAGACGTCACTGTGTGTGTGGGGGGGGGGGGGGACAGTGTGGGGCGGGGTCTATATAAACAACTATAACAACTCACTGTGTGGGGGTGACGATGACCAGGGGGGGCTGGGCCCGGGGGGGGGGGGGGGGGGGGGGGGGACACAGTGTGTGGGGTGTGGGGGTCTGTAAACACATTTATACAACTATAAACAACTATATAAACAACTCACTATATACACACTGTGTGGGGTCACTGTGTGTGTGGGGTCTATACACAACTATATATAACACATTTATACACAACTCACTGTGTGTGTGGGGCGGGGTATATATATATATATATCACAACTATATATAAACACATTTATAAACAACTATATAAACAACTCACTGCGGGGGGACGACACTGTGGGGCCCGGGTCCAGGTGGGGGACAGTGAGGCGGGGTCACTGTGTGTGTGTGGGGTCTGTAAACACAACTATATATAAACACATTTATAAACAACTCACTGTGTGGGGACGACGGCGACCAAGATGGCGGCGGCTCCGGCACCAACCGTCGCCTGGTCCCGCCCCCCGCCCGCGCTGATTGGACGGGGACAGAGTGATGGGCGGGCGGATGGGCCAATGGGCGGGCGGATGGGCCAATGGGCGGGCGGATGGGGCCAATGGGCGGATGGACCAATGGGCGGGCGGATGGGCCAATGGGCGGGCGGATGGGCCAATGGGCGGATGGGCCAATGGGCGGGCGGATGGGCAAATGGGCGGGCGGATGGGCTGGAGACGGGTTGTCCCGCCTCCTGACGTCACTCATTGGAGGAGGAAGGAGACGGACAGACGGTCCGGCCAATGGGCGGAGGGTCAGAGGGACATCTGGAGTTGTATAGGGACCTGGTGAGACCACACCTGGCGAGACCGCACCTGGCGAGACCGTACCTGGCGAGACCACACCTGGCGAGACCGCACCTGGCGAGACCGCACCTGGAGTTGTATAGGGACCTGGCGAGACCACACCTGGTGAGACCACACCTGGCGAGACCACACCTGGTGAGACCACACCTGGCGAGACCACACCTGGAGTATTGTGTACAGTTTTGATCCCCTAATTTGAGGAAGGACATTCTTGCTATTGAGGGAGCCCAGCGTAGGTTCACCAGGTTAATTCCCGGGATGGCGGTACTATCATATGAGGAAAG
>JAWMAR010002594.1:42500-45000 GCA_036785375.1 Leucoraja ocellata
ACTGGGCGCAGGTGTAGGGGCGCTCGCCGGTGTGGGTGCGTTTGTGCACCAGCAGGCTGCTGGAATGGGTGAAGCCCTTGCCGCAGTCACTGCAGATGAAGGGCCGCTCCCCGGTGTGGGTGCGTTTGTGCTGCTTCAGCTCTGAGGACGACTTGAAGCCTTTGCCGCAGTCGCTGCAGGTGAACGGCCGCTCCCCGGTGTGCAAGTGCCGGTGCATCTTCAGTTCTGAGGACGACTTGAAGCCTTTGCCGCAGTCGCTGCAGGTGTAGGGCCGCTCCCCGGTGTGGGTGCGTTTGTGCACCAGCAGGCTACCGGGCCGGGTGAAGCCTTTGCCGCAGTCACTGCAGGTGTAGGGCCGCTCCCCGGTGTGGGTGCGCTGGTGGGACAGCAGGTTGTCGGAGCTGCTAAAGCCCTTGCCGCACTGGGAGCAGGTGTAGGGTCGCTCGCCGGTGTGGGTGCGCTGGTGGGACAGCAGGTTGTCGGAGCGGGTGAAGCACTTGCCGCACTGGGCACAGGTGTAGGGGCGCTCGCCGGTGTGGGTGCGCTGGTGCTTCATCAGGCTGCTGGAATAGGTGAAGCACTTGCCGCACTGGGCACAGGTGTAGGGCCCGCTCGCCGGTGTGGCTGCGTTTGTGCACCAGCAGGCCACCGGGCTGGGTGAAGCCTTTGCCGCAGTCACTGCAGGTGTAGGGCCGCTCCCCGGTGTGGCTGCGTTTGTGCACCAGCAGGCTACCGGGCTGGGTGAAGCCTTTGCCGCAGTCACTGCAGGTGTAGGGACGCTCCCCGGTGTGGGTGCGTTTGTGCACCAGCAGGCCATCGGGCCGGGTGAAGCCTTTGCCGCAGTCACTGCAGGTGTAGGGCCGCTCCCCGGTGTGCAAGCGCCGGTGCATCTTCAGTTCCGAGGACGACTTGAAGCCTTTGCCGCAGGTGGAGCAGTTGAAGGGGTGTTCTCCCGTGTGCACCCGCCGGTGGGCTTCCAGCTTGCTCGGGTTCCGCCAGGTCTTGCCACACACGTCGCACTCATAACGCTTCTCCTTGTTGTGCCCCGACATGAGGTCCTCCATCGAAGCTCAGCCCCTCGAAGCTCAGCTCCTCGAAGCTCAGCCCCTCGAAGCTCAGCCCCTCGAAGCTCAGCCCCTCGAAGCTCAGCCCCTCGAAGCTCAGCCCGCACACTGAGCAGTTGGGGGGGGGGGGGGGGGGGGGGCTCGCCGGCACCCTGGCCGCCCTCAATGGCCGTCTCTCCGTCCACAGTAACGACTCCTAAACCCTGCAGGAGGAGAATACAGAGGGTCAACAAGTTGGCAAACAGGACATTACTAGAACATATCGGGTGCGTTTATGGCGGAGGAAACCATTATATAATTCTGCACGACACAGTGGCACAGTGGTACAGTTGTTGCCTCACCGCCAGAGACCGGGTTCGATCCTGACTATGGGTGCTGTGGGCACGAGCACATCGCAACGCCCCGTGTCTCCCAAGAATTCGAGTAATTCAAGGAATAGCGACAATTCCCCTACCTGTCTCAAGGCTGCTCACACGGAGCAGTCTTGTATCCATTTCGTACACACACACGTACACACACACGTACACACACACGTACACACACAGAGACAGAGAGGTACACACGTACACACACACAGACTCACTGTAGCGTGGCCGGGCGGGGAGAGACACACACAGAGACAGAGAGGAACACACGTCCACACACACACGTACACACACAGAGACAGAGAGGAACACACGTCCACACACACACGTACACACGTACACACACACGTACACACACAGAGACAGAGAGGTACACACGTCCACACACACACGTACACACACACGTACACACACAGAGACAGAGAGGTACACACGTCCACACACACACGTACACACACACGTACACACACAGAGACAGAGAGGTACACACGTACACACACACGTACACACAGAGACAGAGAGGTACACACGTACACACACACACACGTACACACACGCACACACACGCACACACACGCACACACACACGTACACACACACGCACACACACACGTTCACACACAGACACAGACACTCACTGTAGCGGAGCCAGGCGGGGAGAGACACACAGAGACAGAGAGGAACACACACACACGTCCACACACACGTACACACACACGTCCACACACACGTCCACACACACACGTACACACACACGTCCACATACACGTACACACACACTCGTCCACACACACGTACACACACACGTACACACACACGTACACACACGTCCACAAACACGTACACACACACACACAGACACAGACACTCACTGTAGCGTGGCCGGGCGGGGAGAGGGAGACACAGACAGAGAGGAACACACGTCCACACACACACGTACACACACACGTACACACACGTACACACACACACACACACGTACACACACGTACACACACACGTACACACACAGACACAGACACCGACACAGACACTCACTGTAGCGGAGCCAGGCGGGGAGAGACACATAGA
>JAWMAR010002594.1:47500-49027 GCA_036785375.1 Leucoraja ocellata
GACCACACCTGGTGAGACCACACCTGGCGAGACCGCACATGGCGAGACCACACCTGGAGTTGTATAGGGACCTGGTGAGACCACACCTGGCGAGACCGCACCTGGCGAGACCACACCTGGAGTATTGTGTACAGTTTTGGTCCCCTAATTTGAGGAAGGACATTCTTGCTATTGAGGGAGCCCAGCGTAGGTTCACCAGGTTAATTCCTGGGATGGCGGGACTGTCATATGGGGAGAAGGCAGGTACAGGTTATTGATTGGGGACGATCAGCCATGATCACATTGAATGGCCAATGGTGCTGGGTCGTGTGAGACCACTGACCTGTGACCTCTCACCCCCCCCCCCCCCCCCCGAAGAAAGACTGGATAGACTTGGACAAGGGGTCACAGCTTAAGGATAAAGGGGAAATCCTTTAAAACCGAGATGAGAAGAACTTTTTTCACACAGAGAGTGGTGAATCTCTGGAACTCTCTGCCACAGAGGGTAGTTGCGGCCAGTTCATTGGCTATATTTAAGAGGGAGTTAGATGTGGCCCTTGTGGCTAAGGGGATCAGGGGGTATGGAGAGAAGGCAGGTACGGGATACTGAGTTGGATGATCAGCCATGATCATATTGAATGGCGGTGCAGGCTCGAAGGGCTGAATGGCCTCTACTCCTGCACCTAATTTCTATGTTTCTATGTTTCTATGTAACATTCCAGGGCGATAGGAACTGGAATCTTCATATTGCTATTATTTCCCCAAATACTGCAGTTGTGAACAGTGTGATTAGATGAATGAATTGCAGAGTGCAAGTGGAATGCAATCAACTCAAACACAGCATATGAGCCATTTAAAAAGAAATGATTTAAAAACATCAAAAGTTACCAGAGTCAAACATTTTATTATTTAACAAGAATTAACAAGACGGCATCCCCGGGCGTGCTCAGGGCCTGTGCTGCGCAGCTGACAGACATCTGGACTGGCATCTTCAACCTGTCACTTGCCCAAGCAGTTGTCCCCACGTGCCTTAAAGCCACCTCCATCGTGCCAGTGCCAAAACACTCCACTGCGGCAAGCCTCAACGACTTCCGCCAAGTTGCACTTACCCCCATCATCACCAAGTGCTTCGAGAGGCTGGTCCTGGCACATCTCAAAAGCTGCCTACCCCCCACACTGGATCCCTATCAGTTTGCCTACCACAAGAATAGGAGTATGGAGGATGCCATCTCAACGGCACTTCACTCCGCCCTCTCCCACCTCGACAATAGAGACACTTACGTAAGAATGCTGTTCATCGATTACAGCTCAGCATTCAACACCATTGTACCATCTAAACTGATCACCAAACTCGGTAACCTGGGCATCGACCCCTCCCTCTGCAACTGGATACTGGACTTTCTAACCAACAGACCCCAGTCTGTGAGGTTAGACAAGCACACCTCTTCAACCCTCACCCTGAACACCGGCATTCCACAGGGCTGTGTGCTGAGCCCCCTCCTCTACTCCCTCTTCACCTATGACTGCACACCTGTACATGGTACTAAC
>JAWMAR010002594.1:49227-56727 GCA_036785375.1 Leucoraja ocellata
AGGTGGGCGGGGCGGGGTGAAGCCCTTGCCGCACTGGGCACAGGTGTAGGGGCGCTCGCCGGTGTGGATGCGCTGGTGGGACAGCAGGCTGTCGGAGCGGGTGAAGCTCTTGCCGCACTGGGCGCAGGTGTAGGGGCGCTCGCCGGTGTGGGTGCGCTGGTGCTTCATCAGGCTGGTGGAGTTGGTGAAGCCCTTGCCGCACTGGGTGCAGGTGTAGAGGCGCTCGCCGGTGTGGGTGCGCTGGTGGGACAGCAGGTTGTCGGAGCGGGTGAAGCTCTTGCCGCACTGGGCGCAGGTGTAGGGGCGCTCGCCGGTGTGGGTGCGTTTGTGCTGCTTCAGCTCTGAGGACGACTTGAAGCCTTTGCCGCAGTCGCTGCAGGTGTAGGGGCGCTCGCTGGTGTGGGTGCGCTGGTGGGACAGCAGGCTGTCGGAGCGGGTGAAGCACTTGCCGCACTGGGCACAGGTGTAGGGGCGCTCGCCGGTGTGGATGCGCTGGTGCTTCATCAGGCTGCTGGAATAGGTGAAGCACTTGCCGCACTGGGCACAGGTGTAGGGCCGCTCGCCGGTGTGGCTGCGTTTGTGCACCAGCAGGCCATCGGGCCGGGTGAAGCCTTTGCCGCAGTCACTGCAGGTGTAGGGCCGCTCCCCGGTGTGCAAGCGCAAGTGCATCTTCAGTTCTGAGGACGACTTGAAGCCTTTGCCGCAGGTGGAGCAGTTGAAGGGGTGTTCTCCCGTGTGCACCCGCCGGTGGGCTTCCAGCTTGCTCGGGTTCCGCCAGGTCTTGCCACACACGTCGCACTCATAACGCTTCTCCTTGTTGTGCCCCGACATGAGGTCCTCCATCGAAGCTCAGCCCCTCGAAGCTCAGCCCCTCGAAGCTCAGCCGCTCGAAGCTCAGCCCCTCGAAGCTCAGCCCCTCGAAGCTCAGCCCGCACACTGAGCAGTTGGGGGGGGGGGGGGGCTCGCCGGCACCCTGGCCGCCCTCAATGGCCGTCTCGCCGTCCACAGCAACGACTCCTAAACCCTGCAGGAGGAGAATACAGAAGGTCAACAAGTTGGCAAACAGGACATTACTAGAACATATCGGGTGCGTTTATGGCGGAGGAAACCATTATATAATTCTGCACGACACAGTGGCACAGTGGTACAGTTGTTGCCTCACCGCCAGAGACCGGGTTCGATCCTGACTATGGGTGCTGTGGGCACGAGCACATCGCAACGCCCCGTGTCTCCCAAGAATTCGAGAAATTCAAGGAATAGCAACAATTCCCCTACCTGTCTCAAGGCTGCTCACACGGAGCAGTCTTGTATCCATTTCGTACACACACACGTACACACACACGTACACACACACGTACACACACAGAGACAGAGAGGTACACACGTACACACACACAGACTCACTGTAGCGTGGCCGGGCGGGGAGAGACACACACAGAGACAGAGAGGAACACACGTCCACACACACACGTACACACACAGAGACAGAGAGGTACACACGTACACACACACACAGACGTACACACACAGAGACAGAGAGGTACAGACGTCCACACACACACGTACACACACACGTACACACACACGTACACACACACACACACAGACTCACTGTAGCGTGGCCGGGCGGGAGAGACACACACAGAGACAGAGAGGAACACACGTCCACACACACACGTACACACACAGAGACAGAGAGGTACACACGTACACACACACGTACACACACAGAGACAGAGAGAGGAACACACGTCCACACACACACGTACACACACACGTAAACACACACAGAGACACAGAGGTACACACGTACACACACACGTACACACACGTATACACACACACACACACACACACACACACACACACACACACACACACACACACACACACACACACACAGACTCACTGTAGCATGGCCGGGCGGGGAGAGACACACACAGAGACAGAGAGGAACACACGTCCACACACACACGTCCACACACACACGTACACACACAGAGACAGAGAGGTACACACGTACACACACACGTACACGTACACACACAGAGACAGAGAGGTACACACGTACACACACACGTCCACACACACACGTACACACACACGTACACACACAGAGACAGAGAGGTACACACGTACACACACACGTCCACACACACACGTACACACACACGTACACACACAGAGACAGAGAGGTACACACGTACACACACACGTACACACACAGAGACAGAGAGGTACACACGTCCACACACACACGTACACACACAGAGACAGAGAGGTACACACGTACACACACACAGACTCACTGTAGCGGGGCCGGGCGGGGAGGGGGAGACACAGACAGAGAGGAACACACGTCCACACACACACGCACACACACACGCACACACACACGCACACACACGTACACACACATGCACACACACACGTACACACACAGACACAGACACAGACACTCACTGTAGCGGAGCCAGGCGGGGAGAGACACACAGAGACAGAGAGGAACACACACACACGTCCACACACACACGTACACACACACGTCCACACACACGTCCACACACACGTACACACACACGTCCACACACACGTCCACACACACGTCCACACACACACACACGTCCACATACACGTACACACACACTCGTCCACACACATGTACACACACACGTACACACACACGTACACACACACGTACACACACGTCCACACACACGTACACACACTTACACACACACACACACACACACACGTACACACACAGACACAGACACAGACACAGACACTCACTGTAGCGGGGCCGGGCGGGGAGAGACACACACAGACAGAGAGGGGATATATACAACTATATAACTATATAAACTATATATAGACAGAAACTCACTGTGGGGGGGAGACGCTGAAGATGGCGGCAGCTCTTGGTTCAGGGCACCAAGGTAGCGGGACGGGGAGACAGAGACACACAAAGAGCGGGGAGGGGGGGAGACAGAGAGAGCGGGGATGTATATATACACGACTATATAAACTATACACAGCCATTCACTGTGAGGGGAGACGACGGTGATGATGACGGCAGCTCTTCATCCTGGGGCCCCGGGTGGACACAGACAGTGAGGGGGATAGAAATATATATATATACAATTATATAAACTATATATAGGGGACACTCACTGTGAGGAGATGACGCTGAAGATGGCGGCGGCTGCTTCACCCTGGGCCCTTGTAGCGGGGAGAGACACAGAGACAGAGGGGGATCTATACACAACTATATATATACACACACACACACACACACACACACACAACTACTCACTGTGAGGGGGGTCTATACACAACTATATATATATATATATATATACACACACACAACCACTCACTGTGAGGGGGATCTATACACAACTATATATATACACACACACACACACACACACACACAACCACTCACTGTGAGGGGGGTCTATACACAACTATATATATATATATATACACACACACACACACAACTACTCACTGTGAGGGGGGTCTATACACAACTATATATATATATATATATACACACACACACACAACTACTCACTGTGAGGGGGATCTATACAACTATATATATATATATATATACACACACACACACACACAACCACTCACTGTGAGGGGGGGTCTATACACAACTATATATATATATATATATACACACACACTGTGGGGGGGATCTACACAACTATATATATATACACACTGTGGGGGGTGACAGCGACCAGGGGGCCCGGGCCCGGGCAGGGTCACACACAGTGAGGTGGGGTCACTGTGTGTGGGGGGCGGGAGGTATATATAAACACATTTATACAACTATATACAACTCACTGCGGGAGGGCGACACTGGGGGACCCGGGCCCGGGGGTGGGGGGCAGTGAGGCGGCGGGGTCACTGTGTGTGTGTGGGGTCACTGTGTGTGTGTGGGGTCACTGTGTGTGTGTGGGGTCACTGTGTGGGGGCGGGGTCACTGTGTGTGTGGGGTCACTGTGTGGGGGCGGGGTCACTGTGTGTGTGGGGTCTATAAACACATTTATACAACTATAAACAACTATAAACAACTCACTATATACACACTGTGTGGGGGCGACACTGTGCGGGGGGGGGGACAGTGAGGTGGGGTCACACACAGTGAGGTGGGGTCTGTAAACACACTGTGTGGGGGGGGCTGGGCCCGGGGGGGGGGGGGGGACACAGTGTGTGGGGTGTGGGGTCTATAAACACATTTATACAACTATAAACAACTATATAAACAACTCACTACATACACACTGTGTGGGGGCGACACTGGGGGGGCAGTGAGGCGGTGGGGTCACTGTGTGTGTGTGGGGTCTATATACACACTGTGTGGGGGGGGGCTGGGCCCGGGGGGGGGGGACACTGTGTGTGTGGGGTCTATAAACACATTTATACAACTATAAACAACTATATAAACAACTCATTATATACACACTGTGTGGGGGCGACACTGTGGGGGGGGGGGGCAGTGAGGCGTTGTGTGTGGGGGGGCCCGGGGCGGGTCTGTATATACAACTACAAACAACTCACTGTGAGGGGGGGACACGACACTGGGGGGCCCGGGGGTGGGGTCACTGTGTGAGAGTGTGGGGTCTATAAACACATTTATACAACTATAAACAACTATATAAACAACTCACTATATACACACTGTGTGGGGGCGACACTGTGGGGGGGGGGGGGGGGGACAGTGAGGCGTGTGTGTGGGGGGGGGCCCGGGGCGGGTCTGTATATACAACTATATAAACAACTCACTGTGAGGGGGGGACACGACACTGGGGGGCCCGGGGGTGGGGTCACTGTGTGAGGGTGTGGGGTCTATAAACAACTATATACACAACTCACTGCGGGGGGGGGGATGACCAGGGGTGGGGGACAGTGAGTTGGGCGGGGGTCACTGTGTGTGGTGTGGGGGGTAGTCTATATATACACATTTACACAACTATATACACAACTCACTGCGGGGGGAGGGATGACCAGGGGTGGGGGACAGTGAGTTGGGCGGGGTCACTTTGTGTGGTGTGGGGGGGCGGGAGTCTATATACACACATTTACACAACTATATACACAACTCACTGCGGGGGGACGACACTGGGGGGGCCGGGCCCGGGGTGGGCAGTGAGGTGGGGGTCCGGTGGGGTCACTGTGTGGGGCGGGGGGTATATATATAAACAACTATAAACAACTCACTGCGGGGGGCGACACTGGGGGGTCCGGGCCCTGGGGTGGGGACAGTGAGGCGGGGTCACTGTGTGTGTGTGGGGTCTATACACACATATAAACACATTTATACACTATACACAACTCACTGTGGGGGGACGACGACCGGGCGGGGGGGCCGGGCCGGGGGTGGGGACACTGTGTGTGTGTGTGGGGTATATATATATGTATATAAACAACTATATATAAACACATTTATAAACACATTTATAAACAACTCACTGTGTGGGGACGACGGCGACCAAGATGGCGGCGGCTCCGGCACCAACCGTCGCCTGGTCCCGCCCCCCGCCCGCGCTGATTGGACGGGGACAGAGTGATGGGCGGGCGGATGGGCCAATGGGCGGGCGGATGCGCCGATGGGCGGGCGGATGGGCCAATGGGCCGACGGATGGGCCAATGGGCGGGCGGATGGGCCAATGGGCGGATGGGCCAATGGGCGGGCGGATGGGCTGGAGACGGGTTGTCCCGCCTCCTGACGTCGCTCATTGGAGGAGGAAGGAGACGGACAGACGGTCCGGCCAATGGGCGGAGGGTCAGAGGGACATCTGGAGTTGTATAGGGACCTGGCGAGACGGGACCTGGCGAGACCGCACCTGGCGAGACCGCACCTGGCGAGACCGCACCTGGCGAGACCACACCTGGAGTATTGTGTACAGTTTTGGTCCCCTAATTTGAGGAAGGACATCCTTGCAATTGAGGGAGCCCACCGTAGGTTCACCAGGTTAATTCCTGGATGGCGGGGACTGTCATATGAGGAAAGATTGAAAAGACTAGGCTTGTATTCACTGGAGTTTAGAAGGATGAGGGGAGGAATCTTATAGAAACATATAAAATTATAAAAGGAATGGACAAGCTAGATGCAGGAAACATGTTCCCAATGTTGGGCGAGTCCAGAACCAGGGGCCACACACACACACACACACACACACACACAGTCTTAGAATAAAGGGGAGGTCATTTAAGACAGAAATGAGGAGAAACTTTTCCACCCAGAGAGTTGTGTGAATCTGTGGAATTCCCGGACACAGAGGGCGGTCACTGGATGGATTTAAGAGAGAGTTAGATCGAGCTCTAGGGGCGAGTGGAGTCGAGGGATATGGGGAGAAGGCAGGTACAGGTTATTGATTGGGGACGATCAGCCATGATCACATTGAATGGCCAATGGTGCTGGGTCGTGTGAGACCACTGACCTGTGACCTCTCACCCCCCCCCCGAAGAAAGACTGGACAGACTTGGTTTATACTCTCTAGAATTTAGAAGATTGAGAGGGGATCTTATAGAAACTTACAAAATTCTTAAGGGGTTGGACAGGCTAGATGCAGGAAGATTGTTCCCGATGTTAGGGAAGTCCAGGACAAGGGGTCACAGCTTAAGGATAAAGGGGAAATCCTTTAAAACCGAGATGAGAAGAACTTTTTTCACACAGAGAGTGGTGAATCTCTGGAACTCTCTGCCACAGAGGGTAGTTGCGGCCAGTTCATTGGCTATATTTTAAGAGGGAGTTAGATGTGGCCCTTGTGGCTAAGGGGATCAGGGGGTATGGAGAGAAGGCAGGTACGGGATACTGAGTTGGATGATCAGCCATGATCATATTGAATGGCGGTGCAGGCTCGAAGGGCTGAATGGCCTCTACTCCTGCACCTAATTTCTATGTTTCTATGTTTCTATGTTTCTATGTAACATTCCAGGGCGATAGGAACTGGAATCTTCATATTGCTATTATTTCCCCAAATACTGCAGTTGTGAACAGTGTGATTAGATGAATGAATGCAGAGTGCAAGTGGAATGCAATCAACTCAAACACAGCATATGAGCCATTTAAAAATAAATGATTTAAAAAACATCAAAAGTTACCAGAGTCAAACATTTTATTATTTAACAAGAATTAACAAGACGGCATCCCCGGGCGTGCTCAGGGCCTGTGCTGCGCAGCTGACAGACGTCTGGACTGACATCTTCAACCTGTCACTTGCCCAAGCAGTTGTCCCACGTGCCTTAAAGCCACCTCCATCGTGCCAGTGCCAAAACACTCCACTGTGGCAAGCCTCAACGACTTCCGCCCAGTTGCACTTACCCCCATCATCACCAAGTGCTTCGAGAGGCTGGTCCTGGCACATCTCAAAAGCTGCCTACCCCCCACATTGGATCCCTATCAGTTTGCCTACCGCAAGAATAGGAGTACGGAGGATGCCATCTCAACGGCACTTCACTCCGCCCTCTCCCACC
>JAWMAR010002594.1:61727-122652 GCA_036785375.1 Leucoraja ocellata
TGGAATTGGTGAAGCACTTGCCGCACTGGGCACAGGTGTAGGGCCGCTCGCCGGTGTGGCTGCGTTTGTGCACCAGCAGGCCACTGGGCCGGGTGAAGCCCTTGCCGCAGTCACTGCAGATGAAGGGCCGCTCCCGGTGTGGGTGCGTTTGTGCTGCTTCAGCTCTGAGGACGACTTGAAGCCTTTGCCGCAGTCGCTGCAGGTGTAGGGGCGCTCGCTGGTGTGGGTGCGCTGGTGGGACAGCAGGTTGTCGGAGCTGCTAAAGCCCTTGCCGCACTGGGAGCAGGTGTAGGGTCGCTCGCCGGTGTGGGTGCGCTGGTGGGACAGCAGGTTGTCGGAGCGGGTGAAGCACTTGCCGCACTGGGCACAGGTGTAGGGGCGCTCGCCGGTGTGGGTGCGCTGGTGCTTCATCAGGCTGCTGGAATAGGTGAAGCACTTGCCGCACTGGGCACAGGTGTAGGGCCGCTCGCCGGTGTGGCTGCGTTTGTGCACCAGCAGGCCACCGGGCCGGGTGAAGCCTTTGCCGCAGTCACTGCAGGTGTAGGGACGCTCCCCGGTGTGCAAACGCAAGTGCATCTTCAGCTCTGAGGACAACTTGAAGCCTTTGCCGCAGTCGGAGCAGGTGAACGGCCGCTCACGCTGTGCACCCGCCGGTGTTTCCTCAGGATGGACAACAGGGCAAAGCTCTTGCCGCAGGTGGAGCAGTTGAAGGGGTGTTCTCCCGTGTGCACCCGCCGGTGGGCTTCCAGCTTGCTCGGGTTCCGCCAGGTCTTGCCACACACGTCGCACTCATAACGCTTCTCCTTGTTGTGCCCCGACATGAGGTCCTCCATCGAAGCTCAGCCCCTCGAAGCTCAGCCCCTCGAAGCTCAGCCCCTCGAAGCTCAGCCGCACACTGAGCAGTTGGGGGGGGGGGGGCTCGCCGGCACCCTGGCCGCCCTCAATGGCCGTCTCTCCGTCCACAGTAACGACTCCTAAACCTGCAGGAGGAGAATACAGAAGGTCAACAAGTTGGCAAACAGGACATTACTAGAACATATCGGGTGCGTTTATGGCGGAGGAAACCATTATATAATTCTGCACGACACAGTGGCACAGTGGTACAGTTGTTGCCTCACCGCCAGAGACCCGGGATCGATCCTGACTATGGGTGCTGTGGGCACGAGCACATCGCAACGCCCCGTGTCTCCCAAGAATTCGAGTAATTCAAGGAATAGCGACAATTCCCCTACCTGTCTCAAGGCTGCTCACACGGAGCAGTCTTGTATCCATTCGTACACACACACGTACACACACACGTACACACACACACGTACACACACACGTACACACACAGAGACAGAGAGGTACACACGTACACACACACGTACACACACAGAGACAGAGAGGAACACACGTCCACACACACACGTACACACACACGTACACACACAGAGACAGAGAGGTACACACGTACACACACACGTACACACACACGTACACACACACACACACACAGACTAACTGTAGCGTGGCCGGGCGGGGAGAGACACACACAGAGACAGAGAGGAACACACGTCCACACACACACGTCCACACACACACACAGAGACAGAGAGGTACACACGTACACACACACAGACTCACTGTAGCGGGGCCGGGCGGGAGGGGGAGACACAGACAGAGAGGAACACACGTCCACACACACACGCACACACACACGCACACACACACGCACATACACACGTACACACACAGACACAGACACTCACTGTAGCGGAGCCAGGCGGGGAGAGACACACAGAGACAGAGAGGAACACACACACACGTCCACACACACGTACACACACACGTACACACACGTCCACACACACGTACACACACACACACAGACACACACACACACGTACACACACACGTACACACACAGACACTCACTGTAGCGGAGCCAGGCGGGGAGAGACACACAGAGACAGAGAGGAACACACACACACGTCCACACACACACGTACACACACACGTCCACATACACGTACACACACACTCGTCCACACACACGTACACACACACGTACACACACGTCCACACACACGTACACACACACACACAGACACAGACACTCACTGTAGCGTGGCCGGGCGGGGAGAGGAGACACAGACAGAGAGGAACACACGTCCACACACACGTACACACACGTCCACACATGTACACACGCACACACACACGTACACACGTACACACACGTCCACACACACACGTCCACACACACGTCCACACACACGTCCACACACACGTACACACACACGTACACACACACAGAGACAGAGAGGAACACACGTACACACACACGTACACACACACACACACACGTACACACACAGAGACAGAGAGGAACACACGTACACACACACACGTACACACACGTACACACACAGACACAGACACTCACTGTAGCGGGGCCGGGTGGGGAGAGACACACACAGACAGAGAGGGGATATATACAACTATATAACTATATAAACTATATATAGACAGAAACTCACTGTGGGGGGGAGACGCTGAAGATGGCGGCAGCTCTTGGTTCAGGGCACCAAGGTAGTGGGACGGGCAGACAGAGACACACAAAGAGCGGGGAGTGGGGGAGACAGAGAGAGCGGGGATATATATATACACGACTATATAAACTATACACAGCCATTCACTGTGAGGGGAGACGACGGTGATGATGACGGCAGCTCTTCATCCTGGGGCCCCGGGTGGACACAGACAGTGAGGGGATAGAAATATATATATATACACAATTATATAAACTATATATAGGGGACACTCACTGTGAGGAGATGACGCTGAAGATGGCGGCGGCTGCTTCACCCTGGGCCCTTGTAGCGGGGAGAGACACAGAGACAGAGGGGGATCTATACACAACTATATATATACACACACACACACACACACAACTACTCACTGTGAGGGGGATCTATACAACTATATATATATATATATATATATATATATACACACACACACACACACACACAACCACTCACTGTGAGGGGATCTATACAACTATATTATATATATATACACACACACACACACACACACAACCACTCACTGTGAGGGGATCTATACAACTATATATATATATATACACACACACACACACACAACCACTCACTGTGAGGGGATCTATACAACTAATATATATATATATATACACACACACACACACACACCACTCACTGTGAGGGATCTATACAACTATATATATATATACACACACACACACACACACACACACCACTCACTGTGAGGGGGATCTATACAACTATATATATATATATATACACACACACACACACAACCACTCACTGTGAGGGGGGTCTATACACAACTATATATATATATATATATATATATACACACACACACACACACAACCACTCACTGTGAGGGGGATCTATACACAACTATATATATATATATATATATAAATACAATTATATAAACTATATATAGGGGACACTCACTGTGAGGATACGACGCTGAAGATGGCGGCGGCTGCTTCACCCTGGGCCCTTGTAGCGGGGAGAGACACAGAGACAGAGGGGGATCTATACACAACTATATATATACACACACACATACACACAACTACTCACTGTGAGGGGGGTCTATACACAACCATATATATATATATATATATATATATACACACACACATACACATAACTACTCACTGTGAGGGGGGTCTATACAACTATATATATATATATATACACACACACACACACACACACACACACAACTACTCACTGTGAGGGGATCTATACAACTATATATATATATATATATACACACACACACACACACACACACACAACTACTCACTGTGAGGGGATCTATACAACTATATATATATATTAAATTGAATCTGAATCTGAATATATATATACACACTCACTGTGTTGGGGATTTATTAAACTATACACAACTATATATATATATACACACACACACACACACACACACAACCACTCACTGTGGGGAGGATCTACACAACTATATATATATACACACACTCACTGTGGGGTGGATCTACACAACTATATATATATATACACACTCACTGTGGGGGGGATCTACACAACTATATATATATACACACACTCACTGTGGGAGGATCTACACAACTATATATATATATATACACACTGTGGGGGGGATCTACACAACTATATATATATATACTAGACCAAGTGCAGACCCGTTGGGTCTGTTTCCCCAACAGCGTTTGCGGGGGGGTGGGAAGAGGGGAGGGAGGGGAGAGGAGGAGGAGGAAACGGAACAGATTTGGGAGGGAAAGGAGAGGGGGTAGGGGGTGAGAGAGGGGATGGGGAGAGAGATGTGGGGAGACGGGATGTGGAGGGAGGGAGGAGGGAGAGAGTGGGAGAGGGGTGGGGGGAGAGAGGGGATTATAAATTATAAAATAGTGGATATTAAATTATAAAAACGAACCTGCCTCCACCACTTCCACTGGAAGCTCATTCCACACCGCTACCACTCTCTGAGTAAAGAAGTTCCCCCTCATGTTACCCCTAAACTTCAGTCCCTTAATTCTCAAGTCATGTCCTCCTTGTTTGAATCTTCCCTATTCTCAGTGGGAAAAGCTTTTCCACGTCAACTCTGTCTATCCCTCTCATCATTTTAAAGACCTCTATCAAGTCCCCCCTTAACCTTCTGCGCTCCAGAGAATAAAGCCCTAACTTGTTCAACCTTTCTCTGTAACTTAGTTGTTGAAACCCAGGCAACATTCTAGTAAATCTCCTCTGTACTCTCTCTATTTTGTTGACATCCTTCCTATAATAGGCGACCAAAATTGTACACCATACTCCAGATTTGGTCTCACCAATGCCTTGTACAATTTTAACATTACATCCCAGCTTCTATACGCAATGCTCTGATTTATAAAGGCCAGCACACCAAAAGCTTTCTTTACCACCCTATCTATATGAGATTCCACTTTCAGGGAACTATGCACAGTTATTCCCAGATCCCTCTGTTCACCTACATTCTTCAATTCCTACCATTTACCATGTAAGAGGAGAGAAGTGGGAGAGTGGGGAGGAAGGGTAGAGAGACTGGTGGAAGAGGGACAGAGTGGTAGGGGAAGGGGGTGGGGTAGAGAGGGAAGGGGGTGGCAGAGGGAGAGAGAGAGGGACACATAGAAACATAGACATCAGGTGCAGGAGTAGAGGCCATTCGGCCCTTCGAGCCTGCACCATTCGCCATTCAATATGATCATGGCTGATCATCCAACTCAGTATCCCGTACCTGCCTTCTCTCCATACCCCTGATCCCTTTAGCCACAAGGGCCACATCTAACTCCTCTTAAATATAGCCAATGAACTGTGTGGCCTCAACTACCCTCTGCGGCAGAGAGTTCCACAGATTCACTACTCTCTGTGTGGGGGAAATGTTCTTCTCATCTCATGTCAGAATGAGAGTTAGTGAAGAATTTGAATAATCGCTGAGCGTTCTCTATGGCAACAATGTATTTGAGCATTGGGCATTGTGACATCACACGATGGAACATTCACCAGGGGCCCGGGCAGGGTCACACACAGTGAGGGGGGGTCACAGTGTGTGGGGGGGGCGGGGGGTCTATATAAACACATTTATACAACTATACACAACTATATAAACAACTCACTGTGGGGGGGCGACACTGGGGGGGCCGGGCCCTGGGGGGGTGACACAGTGTGTGGGGGTCACTGTGTGTGTGTGTGGGGTCTATACACACATATAAACACATTTACACAACTATATAAACAACTCACTGCAAGGGGACAATGAACAGGGGGGGGCTGGGCCCGGGCAGGGTCACACACAGTGAGGTGGGGTCTATAAACACATTTATACACTATACACAACTATATAAACAACTCACTGTGTGGGGGGCGACACTGTGGGGCCCGGGCCCGGGGGGGGGGGGTCACTGTGTGTGTGTGGGGGGTGTGGGGTCTATAAACACATTTATACATTTATAAACAACTCACTGTGTGGGGGCGACGGCGACCAAGATGGCGGCGGCTCCGGCACCAACCGTCGCCTGGTCCCGCCCCCGCCCGCGCTGATTGGACGGGGACAGACTGATGGGCGGGCGGATGGGCCAATGGGCGGGCGGATGGGCCAATGGGCGGGCGGATGGGCTGGAACGGGTTGTCCCGCCTCCTGACGTCGCTCATTGGAGGAGGAAGGAGACGGACAGACGGTCCGGCCAATGGGCGGAGGGTCAGAGGGACATCTGGAGTTGTATAGGGACCTGGCGAGACCGCACCTGGCGAGGCCGTACCTGTACACTAGTCCCACATTGACCAACATGCCCATCTACACTAGTCCCACATTGACCAACATGCCCATCTACACTAGTCCCACCCCGACCAACATGCCCCATCTACACTAGACCCACATTGACCAACATGCCCCATCTACACTAGTCCCACATTGACCAACATGACCCATCTACACTAGTCCCACATTGACCAACATGCCCCATCTACACTAGTCCCACATTGACCAACATGCCCCATCTACACTAGTCCCACCCCGACCAACATGCCCCATCTACACTAGTCCCACATTGACCAACATGCCCCATCTACACTAGTCCCACATTGACCAACATGACCCATCTACACTAGTCCCACATTGACCAACATGCCCCATCTACACTAGTCCCACCCCGACCAACATGCCCCATCTACACTAGTCCCACATTGACCAACATGACCCATCTACACTAGTCCCACATTGACCAACATGCCCCATCTACACCAGTCCCACCCCGACCAACATGCCCCATCTACACTAGTCCCACATTGACCAACATGCCCCATCTACACTAGTCCCACCCCGACCAACATGCCCCGTCTACACTAGTCCCACCCGACCAACATGCCCCATCTACACTAGTCCCACCCCGACCAACATGCCCCGTCTACACTAGTCCCACCCCGACCAACATGCCCCGTCTACACTAGTCCCCACCCCCGACCAACATGCCCCGTCTACACTAGTCCCACCCCGACCAACATGCCCCATCTACACTAGTCCCACCCCGACCAACATGCCCCGTCTACACTAGTCCCACCCCGACCAACATGCCCCGTCTACACTAGTCCCACCCCGACCAACATGCCCCGTCTACACTAGTCCCACCCGACCAACATGCCCCCTCTACACTAGTCCCACCCCGACCAACATGCCCCGTCTACACTAGTCCCACCCCGACCACATGCCCGTCTACACTAGTCCCACCCCGACCAACATGCCCCGTCTACACTAGTCCCACCCCGACCAACATGCCCCCTCTACACTAGTCCCACCCGACCAACATGCCCCGTCTACACTAGTCCCACCCCGACCAACATGCCCCATCTACACTAGTCCCACCCCGACCAACATGCCCCGTCTACACTAGTCCCACCCCGACCAACATGCCCCGTCTACACTAGTCCCACCCCGACCAACATGCCCCGTCTACACTAGTCCCACCCCGACCAACATGCCCCGTCTACACTAGTCCCACCCCGACCAACATGCCCCGTCTACACTAGTCCCACCCCGACCAACATGCCCCGTCTACACTAGTCCCACCCCGACCAACATGCCCCATCTACACTAGTCCCACCTCGACCAACATGCCCCGTCTACACTAGTCCCACCCCGACCAACATGCCCCTTCTACACTAGTCCCACCCCGACCAACATGCCCCATCTACACTAGTCCCACCCCGACCAACATGCCCCATCTACACTAGTCCCACCCCGACCAACATGCCCCGTCTACACTAGTCCCACCCCGACCAACATGCCCCGTCTACACTAGTCCCACCCCGACCAACATGCCCCGTCTACACTAGTCCCACCCCGACCAACATGCCCCATCTACACTAGTCCCACCCCGACCAACATGCCCCGTCTACACTAGTCCCACCCGACCAACATGCCCCGTCTACACTAGTCCCACCCCGACCAACATGCCCATCTACACTAGTCCCACCCCGACCAACATGCCCCGTCTACACTAGTCCCACCCCGACCAACATGCCCCATCTACACTAGTCCCACCCCGACCAACATGCCCCGTCTACACTAGTCCCACCCCGACCAACATGCCCCGTCTACACTAGTCCCACCCCGACCAACATGCCCCGTCTACACTAGTCCCACCCCGACCAACATGCCCCCGGTCTACACTAGTCCCACCCCGACCAACATGCCCCGTCTACACTAGTCCCACCTCGACCAACATGCCCCGTCTACACTAGTCCCACCCCGACCAACATGCCCCATCTACACTAGTCCCACATTGACCAACATGCCCCATCTACACTAGTCCCACATTGACCAACATGCCCCATCTACACCAGTCCCACCCCGACCAACATGCCCCATCTACACTAGTCCCACCCCGACCAACATGCCCCATCTACACTAGTCCCACATTGACCAACATGCCCCATCTACACTAGCCCCACATTGACCAACATGCCCCATCTACACTAGTCCCACATTGACCAACATGCCCCATCTACACTAGACCCACATTGACCAACATGCCCCATCTACACTAGTCCCACATTGACCAACATGCCCCATCTACACTAGACCCACATTGACCAACATGCCCCATCTACACTAGTCCCACATTGACCAACGTGCCCCATCTACACTAGTCCCACATTGACCAACATGCCCCATCTACACTAGTCCCACATTGACCAACATGCCCCATCTACACCAGTCCCACCCCAACCAACATGCCCCATCTACACTAGTCCCACCCCGACCAACATGCCCATCTACACTAGTCCCACACTGACCAACATGCCCCATCTACACCAGTCCCACATTGACCAACATGCCCCATCTACACTAGACCCACATTGACCAACATGCCCCATCTACACTAGTCCACATTGACCAACATGCCCCATCTACACTAGACCCACATTGACCAACATGCCCCATCTACACTAGTCCCACATTGACCAACATGCCCCATCTACACTAGACCCACATTGACCAACATGCCCCATCTACACTAGTCCACATTGACCAACATGCCCCATCTACACTAGTCCCACATTGACCAACATGCCCCATCTACACTAGTCCCACATTGACCAATATGCCCCGTCTACACTAGTCCCACATTGACCAACATGCCCCGTCTACACTAGACCCACATTGACCAACATGCCCCATCTACACTAGACCCACATTGACCAACATGCCCCATCTACACTAGACCCACATTGACCAACATGCCCCATCTACACTAGCCCCACCCCGACCAACATGCCCCATCTACACTAGTCCCACATTGACCAACATGCCCCATCTACACTGGTCCCACATTGACCAACATGCCCCATCTACACTAGTCCACACTGACCAACATGCCCCATCTACACCAGTCCACATTGACCAACATGCCCATCTACACTAGACCCACATTGACCAACATGCCCCATCTACACTAGTCCCACATTGACCAACATGGCCCATCTACACTAGACCCACATTGACCAACATGCCCCATCTACACTAGACCCACATTGACCAACATGCCCCATCTACACTAGTCCCACATTGACCAACATGCCCCATCTACACTAGTCCCACATTGACCAACATGCCCCATCTACACTAGACCCACATTGACCAATATGCCCCATCTACACTAGCCCCACATTGACCAACATGCCCCATCTACACTAGTCCCACATTGACCAACATACCCCATCTACACTAGTCCCACATAGACCAACATGCCCCATCTACACTAGTCCCACATTGACCAACATGCCCCATCTACACTAGACCCACATTGACCAACATGCCCCATCTACACTAGACCCATTGACCAACATGCCCCATCTACACTAGTCCCACATTGACCAACATGCCCCATCTACACTAGTCCCACCCGACCAACATGCCCCATCTACACTAGACCCACATTGACCAACATGCCCCATCTACACTAGACCCACATTGACCAACATGCCCCATCTACACTAGACCACATTGACCAACATACCCATCTACACTAGACCCACATTGACCAACATGCCCCCATCTACACTAGTCCCACATAGACCAACATGCCCCATCTACACTAGTCCCACCCCGACCAACATGCCCCATCTACACTAGACCCACATTGACCAATATGCCCCGTCTACACTAGTCCCACATTGACCAACATGCCCCGTCTACACTAGACCCACATGCCCCATCTACACTAGACCCACATTGACCAACATGCCCCGTCTACACTAGTCCCACATTGACCAACATGCCCCATCTACACTAGTCCCACATTGACCAACATGCCCCATCTACACTAGTCCCACATTGACCAACATGCCCCATCTACACTAGACCCACATTGACCAACATGCCCCATCTACACTAGACCCACATTGACCAACATGCCCCATCTACACTAGACCCACATTGACCAACATGCCCCGTCTACACTAGTCCCACATTGACCAACATGCCCCATCTACACTAGACCCACATTGACCAACATGCCCCATCAACACTAGTCCCACATTGACCAACATGCCCCATCTACACTTGACCCACATTGACCAACATGCCCCATCTACACTAGACCCACATTGACCAACATGCCCCATCTACACTAGTCCCACCCCGACCAACATGCCCCATCTACACTAGACCCACATTGACCAACATGCCCCATCTACACTAGACCCACATTGACCAACATGCCCCGTCTACACTAGTCCCACATTGACCAACATGCCCCATCTACACTAGACCCACATTGACCAACATGCCCCATCTACACTAGACCCACATTGACCAACATGCCCCATCTACACTAGACCCACATTGACCAACATGCCCCGTCTACACTAGTCCCACCCCGACCAACATGGCCCATCAACACTAGTCCACATTGACCAACATGGCCCATCTACACTAGACCCACATTGACCAACATGCCCCATCTACACTAGACCCACATTGACCAACATGCCCCATCTACACTAGTCCCACATTGACCAACATGCCCATCTACACTAGTCCCACATTGACCAACATGCCCCATCTACACCTAGTCCCACCCCGACCAACATGCCCATCTACACTAGACCCACATTGACCAACATGCCCCGTCTACACCAGATTCATCTCAATCTCCATTTCTCTGTCATCAGGGTCCAGGTTCCATCTGGTTCCCGCCCAAAGCTCCAACCGTCAACGGTCAACCGTCAACCGCGCGCCGACCTCACCTGCCCTCACCAAGATGGCCGCCGACCTCACCTGCCCTCACCAAGATGGCCGCCGACCTCACCTGCCTCACAAGATGGCCGCCGTCAACCCCATATTTAGACCAACGATCCTGGAGCAGAGCTCCGCTGTACACGGTGCGGGTTCTGCAGCAGCTTCTGTGGATCGTCTCGGGGCTGAAACAACCTTCCATTTTCCAGCATCTGCAGTTCCTTCTTGAACACAACCCCCTCACCAAGATGGCCGCCGGCTGAGGACCTCAACAAGATGGCCGCCGGTCGAGGACCTCAACAAGATGGCCGCCGGTGGAGGACCTTAACAAGATGGCCGTTCTTCCGCCCCCCCATCGACCGCATCAAAATGGCGGCGGAGAAGAAGCGGCGGTTGGTGACGTCGCTGCGGACGGACGGAGCTGAGGTAAATAATATCGTCTAGATATTGTGTAGTTGTTGTTATAGTTGTAGTTTAGTCTCGTGGTAGTGTAGTGTAAATATAGTGGAGTACAGTGTAGTGTAAATATAGTGGAGTACAGTGTAGTGTAAATATAGTGGAGTACAGTGTAGTGTAAATATAGTGGAGTACAGTGTAGTGTAAATATAGTGGAGTACAGTGTAAATATAGTGGAGTACAGTGTAGTGTAAATATAGTGGAGTACAGTGTAAATATAGTGGAGTACAGTGTAGTGTAAATATAGTGGAGTACAGTGTAAATATAGTGGAGTACAGTGTAGTGTAAATATAGTGGAGTACAGTGTAGTGTAAATATAGTGGAGTACAGTGTAGTGTAATATAGTGGAGTACAGTGTAAATATAGTGGAGTACAGTGTAGTGTAAATATAGTGGAGTACAGTGTAAATATAGTGGAGTACAGTGTAGTGTAAATATAGTGGAGTACAGTGTAGTGTAAATATAGTGGAGTACAGTGTAGTGTAAATATAGTGGAGTACAGTGTAAATATAGTGGAGTACAGTGTAGTGTAAATATAGTGGAGTACAGTGTAGTGTAAATATAGTGGAGGACAGTGTAGTGTAAATATAGTGGAGTACAGTGTAAATATAGTGGAGTACAGTGTAGTGTAAATATAGTGGAGTACAGTGTCGTGTAAATATAGTGGAGTACAGTGTAAATATAGTGCAGTACAGTGTAAATATAGTGGAGTACAGTGTAGTGTAAATATAGTGGAGTACAGTGTAGTGTAAATATAGTGCAGTGCAGTGTAGTGTAAATATAGTGGAGTACAGTGTAGTGTAAATATAGTGGAGTACAGTGTAAATATAGTGGAGTACAGTGTAGTGTAAATATAGTGGAGTACAGTGTAGTGTAAATATAGTGGAGTACAGTGTAGTGTAAATATAGTGGAGTACAGTGTAGTGTAAATATAGTGCAGTGCAGTGTAGTGTAAATATAGTGGAGTACAGTGTGGTGTAAATATAGTGCAGTACAGTGTAGTGTATAGTGTAGGGTGGTACAGTGTGGTCTAGCGTAGTGTAGTTGTAGTTTAGTCTAGTGTAGGGCAGTCCACTGCAGTGTATAGTGTAGTACAGTGTGGTCAATATAGTGTAGTGTGGTCTAGTCTAGTACAGTACAGTCCACTGTGTGTGGAACTGGTCAATATAGTGCAGTGTAACTAGACGGACGGAGCTGAGGTAAATAATATCGTCTAGATATTGTGTAGTTGTTGTTATAGTTGTAGTTTAGTCTCGTGTAGGATGGTACAGTCCAGTGTGGTGTGGGCTAGTGTAGTTGTTGTATAAATATAGTGTAGTGTAGTACAGTGTAGTGTAAATATATAGCGTAGTGTGGTCTAGTGTAAATATAATGTAGTCTAGTACACGTGTGTGTGGTCAATATTCGTCAATGACCACATAAATACAGTATAGTCAATAAACTAGACGGACGGAGCTGAGGTAAATAATGTTGTAAATGCACGGGATCTGTGTGTGTCTGTGGTCAATAAATATAAATATATAGTACAGTGTAGTGTGGTGTAGTGTAGTACAGAACTCTATATGTGTGTGTGTGTGTAAATTAGTGAGGTAAATAATGTTGTAAATGAGCAGGGATTGTCTGGTCAATATTGTCAATATATATAAATATAGTGCAGTTACAGTCCAGTACAGTGTAGTACAGAACAATGTGTGTGTGTGGGGTCAATAAATATATAAATACAGTTACAGTCTGGTGCAGTATAGTACAGAGAACTGTGTGTGTGTGTGTGTGTGGAAATTAGTGAGGTGAATAATGTAAATGAGCGGGAACTGTCTGTGGTCAATAAATATAAATACAGTTACAGTGCAGTACACTATTCATATTTCACTCTATCCCCTTCCACCCGTATCCCTCCCTCCCTCCAGCTTTACGTTTCACTCTTCTCATCTGTTGCATCTTTTGTCTCCTTGTCACCTCTAGCCAATGTCACAACCCATCACACCCTCTCCCCCGTATCCATGAATCACATAATAGGCTTGGTTCTGCTCCCACCTTTCCCATTTTCTCTGCCTGACTCCATCAGTCTGAAAGGGTCCCAACAGGAAACAACAGCATCTGTCCATTCCCTTTGTGGTCGGGTAGATGGTGCCTGGCCCACAGAGTAACTCCAGCACTTTGTTTTAGACCAGGTTACATCCCCTGGTTAAAGTAATCCTAGTTGACTGCTGTTGCAGGGAAAGTAGTTTAATGTTGATGACATTTGTGTTTCAATCATTACAATGATGTAATCTTGCCCCTTCCATTCACCCAACTGTAGCTTTGTTTGGAATTGGTCTAAGTCTATATTTGGTTTACTATGTTTGTCTGTGTTGCCAGAATCCATTTTCTCTTCTCTCTGCTCCTTTCTAAAGGGGTGACCAATTAGTGTTAGTTTCCACCCAGGATCTCCAAAGACTGGGTTCTCTGATGCTGGAAGAGTCTGCCAGGTTTAGACTATCTTTCCCATTCTGCCAAATGTTGCATAAACTGGGCCAAACTTCACTACTGTTCCTTTACTTGTACGTCACATTTAATTCAAAGTATTTCTTTGTCGGTTAAAGTAGTATCTGGTTTGTCATGGTGTGTTTCTCCAGTATTTGAGCATTGAGTATAGAAATTGGGATCTAATGTTAAAATTGTACAAGGCATTGGTGAGGCCAATTCTGGAGTATGGAGTACAATTTTGGTCGCCCATTTATAGGAAGGATGTCAACAAAATAGAGAGAGTACAGAGGAGATTTACTAGAATGTTGCCTGGGTTTCAACAACTAAGTTACAGAGAAAGGTTGAACAAGTTAGGTCTTTATTCTTTGGAGCGCAGAAGGTTAAGGGGGGACTTAATAGAGGTCTTTAAAATGATGAGAGGGATAGACAGAGTTGACGTGGATAAGCTTTTCCCATTGAGAGTAGGGAAGATTCAAACAAGGGGACATGACTTGAGAAATAAGGGACAAAGGTTTAGGGGTAACATGAGGGGGAACTTCTTTACTCAGAGAGTGGTAGCTGTGTGGAATGAGCTTCCAGTGAAGGTGGTGGAGGCAGATTCGTTTTTATCATTTAAAAATAAATTGGGTAGTTATATGGACGGGAAAGGAATGGAGGGTTATGGTCTGAGCACAGGTATACGGGACTAGGGGAGAATACGCGTTCGGCACGGACTAGAAGGGTCGAGATGGCCTGTTTCCGTGCTGTAATTGTTATATGGTTACATGGAGGAGAGGGGTGAGAGGCTGGAGGTGGAATGGGGGTGAAGTGAGTAGCAGGGGGAAACAGGGAGCAAAGGGAGGGGGGAGGATTCAAGGGGGAGTGGATTTGGTGCTGAGGGGGATGAATGGGGGGGCAGGGAATTGGGGGGGGGGGGGAGAGAGAGGGGTCAAGTGACCCCAGGAAGGGGGTAGGGAGCCAGGTGGGGTAAGGTGGGTTCACATAGTTTGGGGGTGGGGAGGAGGGGGGAGGGAGCAAAGGGGGTTAAGGAGCAGGAGGCAGTGGGTATGGAGGAAGTCACATTGGGAGTGGGGACGGTGTTGCAGTTTAGGAAGTCAAACCAGGGCAGGGTCTTCACTGTGAATGGTGGGGCGCTGGGGCAATGTGTGGAGCCGAGGGATCTAGGAGTGAAAGTACGAGTTGGGCCGAAGGGCCTCTTTCCAAAGCTGTATTACTCTATAAATCTATGGCAAAGTGCTGGTCAGGCAGCATCTATGGAGAAGATAGACACAAAGTGCTGGAGTAATTCAGCGGGTCAGGCAGCATCTGTGGAGAGATTGAATGGGTGACATTTTGAGTCGAGACCCTTCTTTGGTTTATTTTAGTTTAGAGATGCAGCGCGGAAACAGGTCTTTCGGCCCGCGGAGTCCGCGCCGACCAGCGATCACCCCGTACACAAGCACTATCCTACGCACATTAGGGACAATTTAACAATTTTGCTGAGGCCGATTAATCTACAACCCTGGTCTTTGAAATGTTGGAGGAAACCGGATCAGCCGGAGTAAAAACCCACGCAGGTCAAGGGGAGAACGTGCAAACTCCGCACAGACAGTACCCGTAGTCAGGATCGAACCCGGGTCTCTGGCGGTGAGGCAGCAACTGTACCGCTGTGCCCCGCAGAATTATATAACGGTTTCCTCCGCCATGTGTGCTAGTAATGTCCTGTTTGCCAGCTTGTTGACCCTCTGTGTTCCTCTCCTGCAGGGTTTGGTAGCCGTTGCTGTGGACAGAGAGACCGGGGACGTGAGCGGCCATTGAGGGCGGCCGGAGAGCACCCTCCCCCCAACTGCTCGGTGTGTGGGCTGAGCTTCGAGGGGCTGAGCTTCGATGGAGGACCACATGACGGGGCAAAACAAGGAGAAGCGTTATGAGTGTGACGTGTGTGGCAAGGCCTGGCGGTGCCTGAGCCTGCTGGAGATTCACCGGCGGGTGCATACGGGTGAACGCCCCTTCACCTGCTCCGACTGCGGCAAGAGCTTCACCAGCTACGCCAACCTGCAGCAGCACAACCGCGTACACACAGGAGAACGCCCCTTCGACTGCGGCAAGAGCTTCAAGACAGCGCCAAACCTGACGAAACACCGGCGGTTGCACACGGGCGAGAAGCCCTATGGCTGCTCCACCAGCGGCAAGAGTTTCGCCAGTTACGACAACCTGCAACAGCACAACCGTGTGCACTCCGGTGAGAGGCCCTTCACCTGCTCCACCTGTGGCAAGAGCTTCACCAGCGACGCCAGCCAACAGCAGCACAACTGTGTGCACAAGGGAGAAAGCCCCTTCACCTGCTCCGACTGCGGCAAAAGGTACAAGTCGTCGCAGGGCCTAAAGAGGCACAGGCTCGTGCACACCGGCGACCATCCCTTCACCTGCGCCCAGTGCGGCATGGGCTTCACCCAGTCCCACAACCTGCTGTCCCACCAGCTCACCCACACCGGTGACCATCCCTTCACCTGCGCCCAGTGCGGCAAGGGCTTCACCCAGTCCAGCAACCTGCTGTCCCACCAGCTCACCCACACCGGCGACCATCCCTTCACCTGCGCCCAGTGCGGCAAGGGCTTCACCCATTCCAGCAACCTGCTGGTGCACCAGCGCACCCACACCGGCGAGCGCCCCTTCACCTGCGCCCAGTGCGGCAAGGGCTTCACCCGCTCCGACAACCTGCTGTCCCACCAGCGCACCCACACCAGCGAGCGCCCCTTCATCTGCGCCCAGTGTGGCAAGGGCTTCAACCGCGCCAACAACCTGCTGTCCCACCAGCGCACCCACACCGACGAGCGCCCCTTCACCTGCGCCCAGTGCGGTAAGGGCTTCTCCCAATCGAGCAACCTGCTGGTGCACCAGCGCACCCACACCGGCGAGCGCCCCTACACCTGCGCACAGTGCGGCAAGGGCTTCACCCATTCCAGCACCCTGCTGGTACACCAGCGCACCCACACCGACGAGCGTCCCTACACCTGTGCCCAGTGTGGCAAGGGCTTCGCCCATTCCAGCACCCTGGTGTTGCACCAGCGGACCCACACCGGCGAGCGCCTCTAAACCTGTGCCCAGTGCGGCAAGGGCTTCACCCGCTCCACCAGTCTGCTGTCCCACCAGCGGGTTCATGCAGGCGACCGTGCCGTCCCCAGCCCGATGTGTGGAGAGCGCATTGCCATGGCCTCCCATGCCCTGTCTCACCAGTGCGTGCACAACAATGGCCAGCCCTACAACAAACTACAAACTCCCTCAATAGCAAGAATGTCCTTCCTCAAATTAGGGGACCAAAACTGTACACAATACTCCAGGTGTGGTCTCACCAGGGCTCTGTACAACTGCAGAAGGACCTCTTTGCTCCTGTACTCAACTCCTCTCGTTACGAATCCACACTCCCTCAATGGTAAGAATACCTCCCACATTTACAAATAGTTCTGCGTTCCTACCACATGTGACCTTGTGAACTTGTTTGTAATCCGTTGTCTGCAGTTCATGATTATTAAATGAAAGCTGTGGTTGGCAGCTAGATTTCTCAGAAGTTGAACGGATGCAGCTCAGAGCAAAGTGTTGGTTTGTCAGTTTGAAAAATGATTTCTCTGTGGTCTGTGATGGACTGGGCCACATCTACAATGTGGGGTGTGTGTGGGACTGGGCCACATCTACAATGTGGGGAGTGTGTGGGACTGGGCCACATCTACAATGTGGGGAGTGTGGTGTGTGTGACAATAGACAACAGGTGCAGGAGTAGAGGCCATTCACCCCATTGAGCCAGTCCTATAACCATATAACAATTACAGCACGGAAACAGGCCATCTCGGCCCTACAAGTCTGTGCCGAACACTTATTCTCCCCTAGTCCCATCTACCTGCGCTCAGACCATAACCCTCCATTCCTTTCCCATCCATATACCTATCCAATTTATTTTTAAATGATAAAATCGAACCCGCCTCCACCACTTCCCCTGGAAGCTCATTCCACACAGCTACCACTCTCTGAGTAAAGAAGTTCCCCCTCATGTTACCCCTAATCTTCTGTCCCTTAATTCTGAAGTCATGTCCTCTTGTTTGAATCTTCCCTACTCTCAGTGGGAAAGCTTATCCACGTCAACTCTGTCTATCCCTCTCATCATTTTAAAGACCTCTATCAAGTCCCCCCTTAACCTTCTGCGCCTTAACATTCAATGTGATCACGGCTGTTTCTCTGTGGTCTGTGATGGACTGGGCCACATCTATAATGTGGGGAGTGTGTGGGACTGGGCCACATCTACAATGTGGGGAGTGTGTGGGACTGGGCCACATCTACAATGTGGGGAGTGTGTGATGGACTGGGCCACATGTACAATGTGGGGAGTGTGTGGGACTGGACCACATCTATAATGTGGGGGGTGTGTGGGACTGGGCCACATCTACAATGTGGGGAGTGTGTGGGACTGGGCCACATCTACAATGTGGGGAGTGTGTGGGACTGGGCCACATCTACAATGTAGGGACTTTGTGGGACTGGGCCACATCTATAATGTGGGGAGTGTGTGATGGACTGGGCCACATCTACAATGTGGGGTGTGTGTGGGACTGGGCTACATCTACAATGTGGGGAGTGTGGTGTGTGATGGACTGGGCCACATCTACAATGTGGGGAGTGTGTGGGACTGGGCCACATCTACAATGTGGGGAGTGTGTGGGACTGGGCGACATCTACAATGTGGGGAGTGTGTGGGACTGGGCCACATCTACAATGTGGGGAGTGTGTGGGACTGGGCTACATCTACAATGTGGGGAGTGTGTGGGACTGGGCTACATCTACAATGTGGGGAGTGTGTGGGACTGGGCTACATCTACAATGTGGGGAGTGTGTGGGACTGGGCCACATCTACAATGTGGGGAGTGTGTGGGACTGGGCCACATCTACAATGTGGGGAGTGTGGTGTGTGTGGGACTGGGCCACATCTACAATGTGGGGAGTGTGTGGGACTGGGCTACATCTACAATGTGGGGAGTGTGTGGGACTGGGCCACATCTACAATGTGGGGAGTGTGTGGGACTGGGCTACATCTACAATGTGGGGAGTGTGGTGTGTGTGGGACTGGGCTACATCTACAATGTGGGGAGTGTGGACTGTGTGGGACTGGGCCACATCTACAATGTGGGGAGTGTGTGGGACTGGGCTACATCTACAATGTGGGGAGTGTGGTGTGTGTGGGACTGGGCGACATCTACAATGTGGGGAGTGTGTGATGGACTGGGCCACATCTACAATGTGGGGTGTGTGTGGGACTGGGCTACATCTACAATGTGGGGAGCGTGGTGTGTGTGGGACTGGGCGACATCTACAATGTGGGGAGTGTGTGGGACTGGGCCACATCTACAATGTGGGGAGTGTGTGGGACTGAGCCACATCTACAATGTGGGGAGTGTGGTGTGTGTGGGACTGGGTCACATCTACAATGTGAGGAGTGTGTGGGACTGGGCCACATCTACAATGTGGGGAGTGTGGTGTGTGTGGGACTGGGCTACATCTACAATGTGGGGAGTGTGGTGTGTGTGGGACTGGGCCACATCTACAATGTGGGGAGTGTGTGGGACTGGGCCACATCTACAATGTGGGGACTGTGTGATGGACTGGGCCACATCTACAATGTGGGGAGTGTGTGGGACTGGGCCACATCTACAATGTGGGGAGTGTGTGGGACTGGGCTACATCTACAATGTGGGGAGTGTGTGGGACTGGACCACATCTACAATGTGGGGAGTGTGTGGGACTGGGCCACATCTACAATGTGGGGAGTGTGGACTGTGTGGGACTGGACCACATCTACAATGTGGGGAGTGTGTGGGACTGGGCTACATCTACAATGTGGGGAGTGTGTGGGACTGGCCACATCTACAATTTGGGGTGTGATGGACTGGGCCACATCTACAATTTGGGGTGTGATGGACTGGGCCACATCTATAATGTGGGGAGGTGTGGTGTGTGTGACAATAGACAACAGGTGCAGGAGTAGAGGCCATTCAGCCCTTCGAGCCATTCCTATAACCATATAACAATTACAGCATGGAAACAGGCCATCTCGGCCCTACAAGTCTGTGCCGAACACTTATTCTCCCTTAGTCCCATCTACCTGCGCTCAGACCATAACCCTCCATTCCTTTCCCATCCATATACCTATCCAATTTATTTTTAAATGATAAAATCGAACCCGCCTCCACCACTTCCACTGGAAGCTCATTCCACACAGCTACCACTCTCTGAGTAAAGAAGTTCCCCCTCATGTTACCCCTAAACTTCTGTCCCTTAATTCTGAAGTCATGTGCTCTTGTTTGAATCTTCCCTACTCTCAGTGGGAAAAGCTGATCCACGTCAACTCTGTCTATTCCTCTCATCATTTTAAAGACCTCTATCAAGTCCCCCCTTAACCTTCTGCGCCTTAACATTCAATGTGATCACGGCTGATCATCCTCAATCAGTTCCCCGTTCCTGCCTTCTCCCCATATCCCCTGACAGAGGCCTCACCTTCGACCTTACTCCCAAATCCCACAAGGAACAAGTGCAGGGGGGCCTACACATATTTTATCGATCCATTAAGTCAAGAATAGACCACTTCAGAGGCGCAGCTACCGAAATTATACCCCTTTGGGCCACGAACAGGATAGACAAACTCAAACCTAGGGTGGATCCTGACTGACTCCCACAAATCTATAGCAGGGCAAGTGTAAGGCAAAGAGATTTGGACAAGGGTGATGAGACCGTGGGCCAGATACCAATTGACAATACATAGTGACAAGGAATCTCCAGGGGGAGATCACTAAACACCAGAGGGCATGTTGTCCCACTGTCCGATAAATCACAACCTAACCAGTACCAAAGATCCTATAGCAAAGCTATAGGATCTTTGGTCTAAACAAGAGCAGCCCCGACCAAAGTGACTGGTCCTAAAACCTAACACAGGGAAGAGAGACACCCAAAAAGGGAGGGACATTCACCTACCCTTTATAACCCATTACCGGCTAGATAGAAACAGATCTCTTTTCCTGAGGAAGCTAAAGCAATAGCGAAACTGGCAGGTCGTTGCCCAGTCGAGAAGACTCCAGCATGCGGTCTCCACAAGCTGGAAAAAACAAAAGACTAAATTAGGACCACGACAAACAAGGAGAGGTGAACTCCTTTGCAACACCATCTTAGCAGGCAGAATCCAGTAGATGGTCTCCACAAGGCGAAGATATAAAGACCAAAGACTTGACTAAACACACGACAAACTAGCAAAGGAACTACCATCGGAGTACGGAGAAGGTTCAGCAAGCAGTCTCCACAGGCTTTTCGCTGCGAGCCGGAAAAAATGGACTTGGTGAGCACCCTGGTGTGAACCGTACTGCGCTAGTGATAATTTATGTTTATTGTTTAAATCAGTAGCATTGCATGGTACTGAACGAGATAATGGATGTTGAGATATAATTATGTTCATAGTTCTGTACAGAAATAATTGATGTTTATAGTTTAAATACAGAAGTAAGACATTGTACTGACTGAGCTAGATATGGACGGTGACATGCAGAGGGGAGGGAGGGGAAGGAGAGGGTATAACAACAATAACAATGGGAATCGCGACCAGCACAGACCGAGGGATTCCTTTGCGGTTGTAGTTAGTCATTTATAAAATGGCCAAAACACTGCACCATCTGAGGGTAGTGCAAGAGAATGGCCAACCTCCCAAGGGTATCACGAGGCAGGCAAGGATTTTAACACACTTTATAAACCCGGCAAATCCTACCCAGGAAACATTACAAAAATTGGCCTCTAATGCTGAAACCTGGGCAAAACAAACACGACAAATTTTGATTGAACATTACCAAAATAGTCTAGAATATCTGGATGATGAATACCGTGAGGGCCCACCTATGGATCGGGTACAGGAGGCGGTCGCCAAGGCCTTAATCTGGAACAAGAAAAATTTGGGAGATAAATTTAAAATCAGAATGGAGGACCTTAGACATCGAGTTTTGAATCTGACCTCAGAGACTGGGCCTGAACAGCGCAGCAGCTTGCGGGATTTCCAGACCCCCAGGCCAGCGGCGGTAATGTCTAATGTAGCGGCAGATATTCCACAAGACTTGTTTACTATTTCACAGGAAAAACAGCTCGAGCTACCCAGCTCCGTACCCCGCCAGCCCATGGCTCCGCTCCTGCCAGCCCCGACATACCCCCCCCCCACCCACTACCCCGCTACGTCCACCCACCAGCCCCCAGATCGTGGGGTTGCGACCCCAGCAACAGGACCAGGCCCAGCCACTCTCCCCAGTATGCGAGCCCCAGGCCCCCTTCTGGTCCGCGACAGGGACCTGGTTGGAGGACTGGACACGACCCACACGCTCTTATTCCCCCAGCACATCCGCCCTCATCTACCGGAGCCGCTCCTCACGCGAGAGCATCCACGGCCCTCTCTCCCAGAGACCACGGGCTGAGCGCAGACCCTCCCGGGGCGAGACGGAAGCAACAACGGGTCCCACCCCGACCAACATGCCCCATCTACACTAGTCCCACCCCGACCAACATGCCCCATCTACACTAGTCCCACCACGACCAACATGCCCCATCTACACTAGTCCCACCCCGACCAACATGCCCCATCTACACTAGTCCCACCCCGACCAACATGCCCCATCTACACTAGTCCCACCCCGACCAACATGCCCCATCTACACTAGTCCCAATCCGACCAACATGCCCCATCTACACTAGTCCCACATTGATCAACATGCCCCATCTACACTAGTCCCACATTGACCAACATGCCCCATCTACACTAGTCCCACATAGACCAACATGCCCCATCTACACTAGTCCCACCCCGACCAACATGCCCCATCTACACGTCCCACATTGACCAACATGCCCCATCTACACTAGTTCCACCCCGTCCAACATGCCCCATCTACACGTCCCACATTGACCAACATGCCCCATCTACACGTCCCACATTGACCAACATGCCCCGCCTACACTGGTCCCACATTGACCAACATGCCCCATCTACACTAGTCCCACCACGATCAACATGCCCCATCTACACTAGTCCCACCCAGACCAACATGCCTTATCTACACTAGTCCCACCCCGACCAACATGCCCCATCCACACTAGTCCCACATTGACAAACATGCCCCATCTACACTGGTCCCATCCAGACCAACATGCCCCATCTACACTAGTCCAACCCCGACCAACATGCACCATCTACACTAGTCCCACCCCGACCAACATGCCCCATCTACACCAGTCCCACCACGACCAACATGCCCCTATCTACACTAGTCCCACCCCGACCAACAAGCTCCATCTACACTAGTCCCACCCCGACCAACATGCCCCATCTACACTAGTCCCACCCCGACCAACATGCCCCTTCTACACTTGTCCCACCCCGACCAACATGCCCCATCTACACTGGTCCCACATTGACCAACATGCCCCATCTACACTAGTCCCACCCCGACCAACATGCCCCATCTACACTAGTCCCACATTGACCAACATGCCCCATCTACACTAGTCCCACCCCGACCAACATGCCCCATCTACACTAGTCCCACATTGACCAACATGCCCCGTCTACACTAGACCCACATTGACCAACATGCCCCATCTACACTAGTCCCACCCCGACCAACATGCCCCGTCTACACTAGACCCACATTGACCAACATGCCCCATGTACACTAGTCCCACATTGACCAACATGCCCCGTCTACACTAGTCCCACATTGACCAACATGCCCCGTCTACACTAGATCCACATTGACCAACATGCCCCATCTACACTAGACCCACATTGACCAACATGCCCCATCTACACTAGACCCACATTGACCAACATGCCCCATCTACACTAGACCCACATTGACCAACATGCCCCATCTGCACTAGACCCACATTGACCAACATGCCCCATCTACACTAGACCCACATTGACCAACATGCCACATCTACACTAGACCCACATTGACCAACATGCCCCATCTACACTAGACCCACATTGACCAACATGCCCGTCTACACTAGTCCCACATTGACCAACATGCCCCGTCTACACTAGACCCACATTGACCAACATGCCCCATCTACACTAGACCCACATTGACCAACATGCCCCATCTACACTAGACCCACATTGACCAACATGCCCCATCTACACTAGACCCACATTGACCAACATGCCCCATCTACACTAGACCCACATTGACCAACATGCCCCATCTACACTAGTCCCACATTGACCAACATGCCCCATCTACACTAGTCCCACCCCGACCAACATGCCCCATCTACACTAGTCCCACCCCGACCAACATGTCCCATCTACACTAGTCCCACCCCGACCAACATGCCTCATCTACACTAGTCCCACCCCGACCAACATGCCCCATCTACACTAGCCCCACCCCGACCAACATGCCCCATCTAAACTAGTCCCACCCCGACCAACATGCCCCATCTACACTAGTCCCACATTGACCAACATGCCCCATCTACACTAGTCCCACCCCGACCAACATGCCCCATCTACACTAGACCCACATTGACCAACATACCCCATCTACACTAGACCCACATTGACCAACATGCCCCGTCTACACTAGACCCACATTGACCAACATGCCCCATCTACACTAGTCCCACATTGACCAACATGCCCCATCTACACTAGTCCCACATTGACCAACATGCCCCATCTACACTAGTCCCACATTGACCAACATGCCCCATCTACACTAGTCCCACCCCGACCAACATGCCCCATCTACACTAGACCCACATTGACCAACATGCCCCATCTACACTAGACCCACATTGACCAACATGCCCCGTCTACACTAGTCCCACATTGACCAACATGCCCCGTCTACACTAGACCCACATTGACCAACATGCCCCATCTACACTAGTCCCACATTGACCAACATGCCCCATCTACACTAGACCCACATTGACCAACATGCCCCATCTACACTAGTCCCACATTGACCAACATGCCCCATCTACACTAGTCCCACATTGACCAACATGCCCCGTCTACACTAGACCCACATTGACCAACATGCCCCATCTACACTAGACCCACATTGACCAACATGCCCCATCTACACTAGACCCACATTGACCAACATGCCCCATCTACACTAGACCCACATTGACCAACATGCCCCATCTACACTAGACCCACATTGACCAACATGCCCCATCTACACTAGTCCCACATTGACCAACATGCCCCATCTACACTAGTCCCACCCCGACCAACATGCCCCATCTACACTAGTCCCACCCCGACCAACATGTCCCATCTACACTAGTCCCACCCCGACCAACATGCCTCATCTACACTAGTCCCACCCCGACCAACATGCCCCATCTACACTAGCCCCACCCCGACCAACATGCCCCATCTAAACTAGTCCCACCCCGACCAACATGCCCCATCGACACCAGACCCACATTGACCAACATGCCCCATCTACACTAGTCCCACCCCGACCAACATGTCCCATCTACACTAGTCCCACCCCGACCAACATGCCCCATCTACACTAGTCCCACCCCGACCAACATGCCCCGTCTACACTAGTCCCACACTGACCAACATGCCCCATCTACACTAGTCCCACCCCGACCAACATGCCCCATCTACACTAGACCCACATTGACCAACATACCCCATCTACACTAGACCCACATTGACCAACATGCCCCGTCTACACTAGACCCACATTGACCAACATGCCCCATCTACACTAGTCCCACATTGACCAACATGCCCCATCTACACTAGTCCCACCCCGACCAACATGCCCCGTCTACACTAGACCCACATTGACCAACATGCCCCATGTACACTAGTCCCACATTGACCAACATGCCCCGTCTACACTAGTCCCACATTGACCAACATGCCCCGTCTACACTAGATCCACATTGACCAACATGCCCCATCTACACTAGACCCACATTGACCAACATGCCCCATCTACACTAGACCCACATTGACCAACATGCCCCATCTACACTAGACCCACATTGACCAACATGCCCCATCTGCACTAGACCCACATTGACCAACATGCCCCATCTACACTAGACCCACATTGACCAACATGCCACATCTACACTAGACCCACATTGACCAACATGCCCCATCTACACTAGACCCACATTGACCAACATGCCCGTCTACACTAGTCCCACATTGACCAACATGCCCCGTCTACACTAGACCCACATTGACCAACATGCCCCATCTACACTAGACCCACATTGACCAACATGCCCCATCTACACTAGACCCACATTGACCAACATGCCCCATCTACACTAGACCCACATTGACCAACATGCCCCATCTACACTAGACCCACATTGACCAACATGCCCCATCTACACTAGTCCCACATTGACCAACATGCCCCATCTACACTAGTCCCACCCCGACCAACATGCCCCATCTACACTAGTCCCACCCCGACCAACATGTCCCATCTACACTAGTCCCACCCCGACCAACATGCCTCATCTACACTAGTCCCACCCCGACCAACATGCCCCATCTACACTAGCCCCACCCCGACCAACATGCCCCATCTAAACTAGTCCCACCCCGACCAACATGCCCCATCTACACTAGTCCCACATTGACCAACATACCCCATCTACACTAGTCCGACATTGACCAACATGCCCCATCGACACCAGACCCACATTGACCAACATGCCCCATCTACACTAGTCCCACCCCGACCAACATGTCCCATCTACACTAGTCCCACCCCGACCAACATGCCCCATCTACACTAGTCCCACCCCGACCAACATGCCCCGTCTACACTAGTCCCACACTGACCAACATGCCCCATCTACACTAGTCCCACCCCGACCAACATGCCCCATCTACACTAGACCCACATTGACCAACATACCCCATCTACACTAGACCCACATTGACCAACATGCCCCGTCTACACTAGACCCACATTGACCAACATGCCCCATCTACACTAGTCCCACATTGACCAACATGCCCCATCTACACTAGTCCCACATTGACCAACATGCCCCATCTACACTAGTCCCACATTGACCAACATGCCCCATCTACACTAGTCCCACCCCGACCAACATGCCCCATCTACACTAGACCCACATTGACCAACATGCCCCATCTACACTAGACCCACATTGACCAACATGCCCCGTCTACACTAGTCCCACATTGACCAACATGCCCCGTCTACACTAGACCCACATTGACCAACATGCCCCATCTACACTAGTCCCACATTGACCAACATGCCCCATCTACACTAGACCCACATTGACCAACATGCCCCATCTACACTAGTCCCACATTGACCAACATGCCCCATCTACACTAGTCCCACATTGACCAACATGCCCCGTCTACACTAGACCCACATTGACCAACATGCCCCATCTACACTAGACCCACATTGACCAACATGCCCCATCTACACTAGACCCACATTGACCAACATGCCCCATCTACACTAGACCCACCCCGACCAACATGCCCCGTCTACACTAGTCCCACATTGACCAACATGCCCCATCTACACTAGACCCACATTGACCAACATGCCCCATCTACACTAGACCCACATTGACCAACATGCCCCATCTACACTAGTCCCACATTGACCAACATGCCCCATCTACACTAGTCCCACCCCGACCAACATGCCCCATCTACACTAGTCCCACCCCGACCAACATGTCCCATCTACACTAGTCCCACCCCGACCAACATGCCTCATCTACACTAGTCCCACCCCGACCAACATGCCCCATCTACACTAGCCCCACCCCGACCAACATGCCCCATCTAAACTAGTCCCACCCCGACCAACATGCCCCATCGACACCAGACCCACATTGACCAACATGCCCCATCTACACTAGTCCCACCCCGACCAACATGTCCCATCTACACTAGTCCCACCCCGACCAACATGCCCCATCTACACTAGTCCCACCCCGACCAACATGCCCCGTCTACACTAGTCCCACACTGACCAACATGCCCCATCTACACTAGTCCCACCCCGACCAACATGCCCCATCTACACTAGACCCACATTGACCAACATACCCCATCTACACTAGACCCACATTGACCAACATGCCCCGTCTACACTAGACCCACATTGACCAACATGCCCCATCTACACTAGTCCCACATTGACCAACATGCCCCATCTACACTAGTCCCACATTGACCAACATGCCCCATCTACACTAGTCCCACATTGACCAACATGCCCCATCTACACTAGTCCCACCCCGACCAACATGCCCCATCTACACTAGACCCACATTGACCAACATGCCCCATCTACACTAGACCCACATTGACCAACATGCCCCGTCTACACTAGTCCCACATTGACCAACATGCCCCGTCTACACTAGACCCACATTGACCAACATGCCCCATCTACACTAGTCCCACATTGACCAACATGCCCCATCTACACTAGACCCACATTGACCAACATGCCCCATCTACACTAGTCCCACATTGACCAACATGCCCCATCTACACTAGACCCACATTGACCAACATGGCCCATCTACACTAGTCCCACATTGACCAACATGCCCCATCTACACTAGACCCACATTGACCAACATGCCCCATCTACACTAGACCCACATTGACCAACATGCCCCATCTACACTAGTCCCACCCCGACCAACATGCCCCGTCTACACTAGTCCCACATTGACCAACATGCCCCATCTACACTAGACCCACATTGACCAACATGCCCCATCTACACTAGACCCACATTGACCAACATGCCCCATCTACACTAGTCCCACCCCGACCAACATGCCCCGTCTACACTAGTCCCACATTGACCAACATGCCCCGTCTACACTAGTCCCACATTGACCAACATGCCCCATCTACACTAGTCCCACCCCGACCAACATGCCCCGTCTACACTAGTCCCACATTGACCAACATGCCCCATCTACACTAGACCCACCCCCGACCAACATGCCCCATCTACACTAGTCCCACATTGACCAACATGCCCCATCTACACTAGACCCACATTGACCAACATGCCCCATCTACACTAGTCCCACATTGACCAACATGCCCCGTCTACACTAGTCCCACATTGACCAACATGCCCCATCTACACTAGACCCACATTGACCAACATGCCCCATCTACACTAGACCCACATTGACCAACATGCCCCGTCTACACTAGTCCCACCCCGACCAACATGCCCCATCTACAATAGTCCCACATTGACCAACATGCCCCGTCTACACTAGACCCACATTGACCAACATGCCCCATCTACACTAGTCCCACATTGACCAACATGCCCCGTCTACACTAGTCCCACATTGACCAACATGCCCCATCTACACTAGACCCACATTGACCAACATGCCCCATCTACAATAGTCCCACATTGACCAACATGCCCCATCTACACTAGTCCCACATTGACCAACATGCCCCATCTACACTAGTCCCACATTGACCAACATGCCCCATCTACACTAGTCCCACATTGACCAACATGCCCCATCTACACTAGTCCCACATTGACCAACATGCCCCATCTACACTAGTCCCACATTGACCAACATGCCCCATCTACACTAGACCCACATTGACCAACATGCCCCATCTACACTAGTCCCACCCCGACCAACATGCCCCGTCTACACTAGTCCCACATTGACCAACATGCCCCATCTACACTAGTCCCATTGACCAACATGCCCCGTCTACACTAGTCCCACATTGACCAACATGCCCCATCTACACTAGTCCCACATTGACCAACATGCCCCATCTACACTAGTCCCACATTGACCAACATGCCCCATCTACACTAGTCCCACATTGACCAACATGCCCCATCTACACTAGACCCACATTGACCAACATGCCCCATCTACACTAGTCCCACATTGACCAACATGCCCCATCTACACTAGACCCACATTGACCAACATGCCCCATCTACACTAGACCCACATTGACCAACATGCCCCATCTACACTAGTCCCACATTGACCAACATGCCCCATCTACACTAGATCCACATTGACCAACATGCCCCGTCTACACTAGACCCACATTGACCAACATGCCCCATCTACACTAGTCCCACATTGACCAACATGCCCCATCTACACTAGTCCCACCCCGACCAACATGCCCCATCTACACTAGACCCACATTGACCAACATGCCCCGTCTACACTAGTCCCACATTGACCAACATGCCCCATCTACACTAGCCCCACATTGACCAACATGCCCCATCTACACTAGTCCCACATTGACCAACATGCCCCATCTACACTAGTCCCACCCCGACCAACATGCCCCATCTACACTAGTCCCACATTGACCAACATGCCCCATCTACACTAGACCCACATTGACCAACATGCCCCATCTACACTAGTCCCACATTGACCAACATGCCCCATCTACACTAGACCCACCCCGACCAACATGCCCCATCTACACTAGACCCACATTGACCAACATGCCCCGTCTACACTAGACCCACATTGACCAACATGCCCCATCTACACTAGTCCCACCCCGACCGACATGCCCCGTCTACACTAGACCCACATTGACCAACATGCCCCATCTACACTAGTCCCACATTGACCAACATGCCACATCTACACTAGTCCCACATTGACCAACATGCCCCATCTACACTAGTCCCACATTGACCAACATGCCACATCTACACTAGTCCCACATCGACCAACATGCCCCGTCTACACTAGACCCACATTGACCAACATGCCCCATCTACACTAGTCCCACATTGACCAACATGCCCCATCTACACTAGACCCACATTGACCAACATGCCCCATCTACACCAGATTCATCTCAATCTCCATTTCTCTGTCATCAGGGTCCAGGTTCCATCTGGTTCCCGCCCAAAGCTCCAACCGTCAACGGTCAACCGCGCGCCGACCTCACCTGCCCTCACCAAGATGGCCGCCGACCTCACCTGCCCTCACCAAGATGGCCGCCGACCTCACATGCCCTCACCAAGATGGCCGCCGACCTCACCTGCCCTCACCAAGATGGCCGCCGTCAACCCCATATTTAGACCAACGATCCTGGAGCAGAGCTCCGCTGTACACGGTGCGGGTTCTGCAGCAGCTTCTGTGGATCGTCTCGGGGCTGAAACAACCTTCCATTTTCCAGCATCTGCAGTTCCTTCTTGAACACAACCCCCTCACCAAGATGGCCGCCGGCTGAGGACCTCAACAAGATGGCCGCCGGTGGAGGACCTCAACAAGATGGCCGTTCTTCCGCCCCCCCATCGACCGCATCAAAATGGCGGCGGAGAAGAAGCGGCGGTTGGTGACGTCGCTGCGGACGGACGGAGCTGAGGTAAATAATATCGTCTAGATATTGTGTAGTTGTTGTTATAGTTGTAGTTTAGTCTCGTGTAGTGTAGTGTAAATATAGTGGAGTACAGTGTAAATATAGTGGAGTACAGTGTAGTGTAAATATAGTGGAGTACAGTGTAAATATAGTGGAGTACAGTGTAGTGTAAATATAGTGGAGTACAGTGTAGTGTAAATATAGTGGAGTACAGTGTAGTGTAAATATAGTGGAGTACAGTGTAGTGTAAATATAGTGGAGTACAGTGTAAATATAGTGGAGTACAGTGTAGTGTAAATATAGTGGAGTACAGTGTAGTGTAAATATAGTGGAGTACAGTGTAGTGTAAATATAGTGGAGTACAGTGTAGTGTAAATATAGTGGAGTACAGTGTAGTGTAAATATAGTGTAGGGTGGTCCAGTAGGCGGCGCGACTCTGGCCAGCAGCGGCCTCTGCAGCCTGTCCGCGTTTTATTATTTTTTGTCTGTGTTTTTATGTAGTTTTTGTTATTTTATGTTGGGGTGTGTGTGGGGGGGCGGGGGTGGGTGGGAGGGGGGGAAAACTTTTGAATCTCTGGAGACCCGACCTTTTCTCGTCGGGTCTCGGTTGTCGTTGGGGCCGCAACGAGGAGCGGCCTCCAACAGAAGAAGCCGGGGACTCAGGTGCCGACTCACCTCACCGTCGTGGAGCTGGCCGAGTCCGGAGCAGGTGGAGCGGTGGAGGAGCGTTGCCACTGCCGCTGCTGATGCTGTTGCTGCTGATGCGGAGGCTGCTACTGCGGGTCTGCGGACGGCGGCACCGGGAGCCCGCGGATCCCTGGAGGGAGACCGCTTTTCAGGGCTCCTCCAACGGCGACTTCTCCCGCCCGAGTTGCGGGGTCGAAGAGCTCCTGGAGCGGGGCCTGACATCACTGCCCCGCGCGGCTTGGAATGGCCGCGGGACTCTGCGAGCGCACGCCGGGGGCTCTAACACCAAGACCCGGTGTGCGACCTTGCACCACCCGGCGTGGCTTAAATGGCCGCGGGACAATCGCCATCGCCAGCCGGGGGCTTTGACTTTGACTCTGACATCGGGGGGGGGGGGGAGAGTGCAGTGGAGAGATAAGTTTTTTTGGCCTTCCATCACAGCGATGTGATGGATGTTTATGTAAAATGTAATTATGTTGTGTCTGGGGTCTATTTGTGTGTAATGTATGGCTGCAGAAACGGCATTTCATTTGGACCTCCAGGGGTCCAAATGACAATTAAATAGACTATTGACTACTATTGACTATTGACACACAGCGACACACACACGCACCCTGACACACACACACCGACACACACACACACACATGCACTGACACACACTCGCACACACTGGCAGACGCACACCCTGACACACACAGTGATTGACGCACACACTGACACACACACAGACACACACACTGACACACACACACACAGACACACTGACACACACACAGACACACACACTGACACACACACACACAGACACTGACACACACACACACAGACACACACACACTGACACACACACACACTGACACACAGACACACACTGACACACACACTGACACACACTGACACACACACACACACTGACACACACACACACACACTGACACACACACACTGACACACACACACACACACTGACACACACACACTGACACACACACACTGACACACACACACAGACACACACACTGACACACACACAGACACACACACACTGACACACACACTGACACACACACACACACACAGACACACACACACTGACACACACACAGACACACACACTGACACACACACACACACTGACACACACACACTGACACACACACACACACTGACACACACAATCACTAACACACAGACACACATACACTAACGCACACTCTGCCACACACGCACTGACACACACACACACACTGACACACACACACTGACACACAACCACACTGGCACACACACTGACACAGACACTGACACATACACCTACACACACTGCCACACACACTGACACACACATATTGACACATACACTGACACACACGCACACTGACACAAACACTAGCACACACAACAATGACACATGCGCACAATGACACATGCAGACACACAAACACCGACACATACACACACCCTGACATACACACACTGACACACACAGACACATGCACACACTGACACGTGCACACACACACACGCCGACACATAAACACACACACCCTGACACACACACATACTGACACACACACACTGACACACACACACACATGCACACACTGACACACACACCCTGACACACACACACACAGACACACACACACTGACACACACACACTGACACACACTGACACACACACCCTGACACACACACACAGACACACACACACTGACACACACACACACACAGACACACACACACTGACACACACACACTGACACACACACCCTGACACACACACACACAGACACACACACATTGACACACACACACTGACACACACTGACACACACACCCTGACATACACACACTGACACACACAGACACATGCACACACTGACACATGCACACACACACACACCGACACATAAACACACACACCCTGACACACACACACACTGACACACACACACATGCCCACACTGACACACACACCCTGACATACACACACACAGACACACACACGCACACACTGACACCCGCACACCCTGACACACACAGTGATTGACACACACACTGACACACGTACATACCGTGACATACACACAAACATAGAAACGCACACGCACACATAGACTCCCTCACACCGAAACAGACACAAGCACATATACCCGCACACAAACACAGACACACACCCTCACCACCCCCCCCCCCCCACACACACACGTACACGCACAGGCACAGACACACACACACACACACACACGCACACACACACACACGCACGCACAGGCACAGACATACGCACACGCACAGACACACACACACACTCCCACATACAGGCTCTCTCACACTATATCTCTATCTCTCTCTTCCTCGCATGCACTGTGATGACCCACGCATTCATAATGTTCACGCACGCACATACACACACAGAGCTGGCTACATATCCGCCGGCCTCCACAGGGAGAGGGAGGGAGAGAGGGGGAGAGAGATAGAAAGAGAGATTCCCCTGGCCGCGCCGGCACGCGTCGGTGGAGATCCGGTAAAAATGGTCACGTCATTGTGGCGCCTCGGAGGTGAAGCTGTTCACGGGTCACCTTACACACCGGCCCTGCAGCCAACTAGCTGAATGGTCCCCCCACCCGCCCCCCCACCCCTTGCTCCACTACCCTCCCCACACAACTTGCCTTTGCAACACAAGAGCAGCGGTAGAGTCGTTGCCTCGCGGCGCCGGAGACCCAGTTTCCATCCTGACTACGAGTGCTGTCTGTACGCTGTTTGGACCTGTGTGGGGTTTCTCCGGGTGCTCTGGTTTCCTCCCACACTCCACGTTTGCAGGTTAATTGAATTAGGCCCGAGTGTGTGTAGGACAGTGCTAGTGCGTAGGATTTGCAAAGGTTACTAGGGAGACTTTAAACAAGAACGGTTGGGGAGAGGGACTCAAATAGAGAAAGCAAGTAAGCAGTGTGTGAGGCAGGAGGCAGGGACGGAAAGCACTCAGACCCAACATGTAGGGGAGAAAGAAGTAAACAATAATAAACAGAGAATAAGAGGTGGTGGGATTCTTAAATGGGTGAGCAGAGAGACAGAGGGGTGTAAAATGGGGGTAGAAGTAATAGGTAGCAAGGTGAAAAGTTAAAGTGGCAGGCAGACAAATCCAGGGTAAAAATCAAAAAGGGCCACTTTTCAACATAATTGTAAAAGTGGTAAGAGTGTTGTAAAAACACACCTGAAGGCTTTGTGTCTCAATGCAAGGAGCATTCGTAATGGCCGATTGGGAAAGGGGGAGATGCAGCGAGACCTGGGTGTCATGGTACACCAGTCATTGAAGGTAGGCATGCAGGTGCAGCAGGCAGTAAAGAAAGCGAATGGCATGTTGGCTTTCATAGCAAGAGGATTTGAGTATAGGAGCAGGGAGGTTCTACTGCAGTTGTATAGGGTCTTGGTGAGACCACACCTGGAGTATTGCGTGCAGTTTTGGTCTCCAAATCTGAGGAAGGACATTGTTGCCATAGAGGGAGTGCAGAGAAGGTTCACCAGACTGATTCCTGTGATGTCAGGACTGTCTTATGAAGAAAGACTGGATAGACTTGGTTTATACTCTCTAGAGTTTAGGAGATTGAGAGGGGATCTTATAGAAACTTGCAAAATTCTTAAGGGGTTGGACAGGCTAGATGCAGGAAGATTGTTCCCGATGTTGGGGAAGTCCAGGACAAGGGGTCACAGCTTAAGGATAAGGGGGAAATCCTTTGAGGAGAACTTTTTTCACACAGAGAGTGGTGAATCTCTGGAACTCTCTGCCACAGAGGGTAGTTGAGGCCAGTTCATTGGCTATATTTAAGAGGGAGTTAGATGTGGCCCTTGTGGCCAAGGGGATCAGAGGGTATGGAGAGAAGGCAGGTACGGGATACTGAGTTGGATGATCAGCCATGATCATATTGAATGGCGGTGCAGGCTCGAAGGGCCGAATGGCCTACTCCTGCACCTAATTTCTATGTTTCTATGTTTCTAAGGTGGATGAGTTATTGGCGGCGCGACTCACTCGAGTTATTGGTTATTGATTGACGGCGGCGACTCATCCGTTGCAGCGGCCCCTACAGCCCGTCTGCCTTTTTTTTAATTTTTGTCTAGTTAAATGTAGTGTTGGTGTTTTTTAATAGTGTTTTTAAATGTGTATATGTGGGGGGCGGGGGAGGAGGGGGAAACCGTTTAAAATCTCTTCCCTGTCCGGGAGACGCGACCTTTTCCCTGTCGGGTCTCCGTTGTCGTTGGGGCCTAGCACCGTGGAGCGGCCTCCAACCTGAACGACCCGGGGGCTCGGGAGACTGCGGAGCTGCGGACTTCTCACCATATAACCATATAACCATATAACAATTACAGCACGGAAACAGGCCATCTCGACCCTTCTAGTCCGTGTCGAACACATAATCTCCCCTAGTCGCATATACCTGCGCTCAGACCATAACCCTCCATTCCTTTCTCGTCCATATAACTATCCAATTTATTTTTAAATGATAAAAACGAACCTTCCTCCACCACCTTCACTGGAAGCTCATTCCACACAGCTACCACTCTCTGAGTAAAGAAGTTCCCCCTCATGTTACCCCTAAACTTCAGTCCCTTAATTCTCAAGTCATGTCCCCTTGTTTGCACCTTCCCTCCTCTCAGTGGGAAAAGCTTATCCACGTCAACTCTGTCTATCCCTCTCATTATTTTAAAGACCTCCATCAAGTCCCCCCATAACCTTCTGCGCTCCAAAGAATAAAGCCCTAACTTGTTCAACCTTTCTCTGTAACTTAGTTGCTGAAACCCAGGCAACATTCTAGTAAATATCCTCTGTACTCTCTCTATTTTGTTGACATCCTTCCAATAATTAGGCGACCAGAATTGTACCCCATACTCCAGAATTGGCCTCACCAATGCCTTGTACAATTTTAACATTACATCCCAACTTCTATACTCAATGCTCTGATTTATAAAGGCCAGCACACCAAAAGCTTTCTTTACCACCCTATCTACATGAGATTCCACTTTCAGGGAACTGTGCACAGTTATTCCCAGATCCCTCTGTTCACCTGCATTCTTCAATTCCCTACCATTTACCATGTACATCCTATTTTGATTTGTCTTGCCAAGATGTAGCACCTCACACTTATCAGCATTAAACTCCATCTGCCATCTTTCAGTCCACTCTTCCAACTGGCATACATCTCTCCGTAGACTGAAAATCTACTTCATTATCCACAGCCCCTCCTATCTTAGTATCATCTGCATACTTACTAATCCAATATACCACACCATCATCCAGATCATTGAAGTACATGACACACAACAGTGGACCCAACACAGATCCCTGTGGCACCCCACTAGTCACTGGCCTCCAACCTGACAAACAACCATCCAGCATTACTCTCTGGCATCTCTCATTCAGCCACTGTTGAATCCATCTTGCAACTCCACCATTAATACCCAACCATTGAACTTTCTTAACCAACCTTCCATGAGGAACCTTGTCAAAGGCCTTACTGAAGTCCATATAAACAACATCCACTGCTTTACCCTCATCAATTTCCCGAGTAACCTCTTCAAAAAATTCAAGAAGATTAGTCAAACATGACCTTCCAGGCACAAATCCATGTTGACTGTTCCTAATCAGACCCTGTTTATCCAGATGCTTATATATATTATCTCTAAGTATCCTTCCCATTAATTTGCCCACCACTGACGTCAAACTAACAGGTCTATAATTGCTAGGTTTACTCTTGGACCCCTTTTTAAACAATGGAACAACATGCGCAGTACGCCAATCCGCCGGCACTATTCCCATTTCTAATGACATTTGAAATATTTCTGTCAGAGCCCCTGCAATTTCTACACTAACTTCCCTCAATGTCCCAGGGAATATCCTGTGCGGACCTGGAGACTTATCCACTTTTATATTTCTCAAAAGTGGCAGTACTTCCTCTTCTTTGAATCTCATAGTTTCCATAGCTACTCTACTTGTTTCCCTTACCTCACATAATTCAATATCCTTCTCCTTGGTGAATATCGAAGAAAATAAATTGTTCAATATCTCCTCCATCCTCTTTTGGCTCTGCAGATAGCTGTCCACTCTGACTCTCTAATGGACCAATTTTATCCCTCGTTATCCTTTTGCTATTAATATAGCTGTAGAAACACTTTGGATTTACTTTCACCTTACTTGCCAAAGCAACCTCATAACTTCTTTTAGCTTTTCTAATTTATTTCTTGAGATTCTTTTTACATTTTTTATACTCCTCAAGCACCTAATTTACTCCATGCTGCCTATAATAATTGTAGATCTCCCTTTTGTTCCGAACCAAGTGTCCAATTTCCCTTGAAAACCATGGCTCTTTCCTATTTTTACTATTTCCTTTCAACCGAACAGGGACATAAAGAATCTGTACTCTTAAAATGTCACTTTTAATGTACACCATTTCTCTTCCACATCTTTCCCATAAAACAAACTGTCCCAATTTACTCATTTTAAATCCTTTCGCATCTCCTCAAAGTTAGTCTTTCTCCAATCAAAAATCTCAACCCTAGGTCCAGTGCTGCCCCTCTCCATAATTATATTGAAACTAATGGTATTTTGATCACTGGTCCCGAAGTGCTCCCCAACGCATACCTCTGCCACCTGACCCGTCTCATTTCCGAACAGGAGGTCCAGCACCGCCCCTTCTCTAGTAAGTACTTCTATGTATTGCTGCAAAAACTATCCTGCACACATTTTACAAACTCCAAACCATCCAGCCCATTTACAGAATGTGTTTCAAAGTCTATGTGTGGAAAGTTGAAATCTCCCACAATCACTACCTTGTGCTTACTACTAATATCTGCCATCTCCTTACATATTTGCTCTTCCAATTCTCGCTCCCCAATTGGCGGTCTATAATACACCCCTTTAAGTGTTGCTACCCCTTTCCCATTTCTCAGTTCCACCCAAATAGACTCCCTAGACGAGCCCTCTAATCTATCCTGCCAAAGCACTGCTGTAATATCTTCCCTGATAAGCAATGCAACACCTCCACCTCTTGCCCCTCCAATTCTATCACACCTGAAGCAACGAAATCCTGGAATATTTAGTTTCCAATCACAGCCCTCCTGCAACCATGTTTCACTGATCGCCACAACATCATACTTCCAGGTGTCAATCCAGGCTCTAAGTTCATCCACCTTTCTTACAATGCTCCTAGCATTAAAATATACACATTTAAGAAACCCACCCTCTCTTATTCTCTGTTTATTGTCTTTTTCTTCTCTCTCCCCTACATTTTGTGTCAGAGTGCTGCCCTTCTCTGCCTCCTGCCTCACACACTGACTGCTAGCTTTCGTGGGGCTGGCCGGCCTCGGAGCGTGGGGAGCGGTGGTGACTCGCTGCTGCGACTCGACTCCTGGGGCTCGGAGACTCCAGCAACGCAGCTCAGGTCCGGTGGACTGTCGGGGTATCGGGAGCTCGCGGGTCCGGGGGGAGAGACCGCTTCCCGGAGCTCCCGCAACGCGACTTCTCCAGCCCGTGTAGCGGGGTTGGAACGACCAGGAGCGAGGTCGTACATCGCCCGACGCGGCTTCATCGCCGTGGGACATTACAGCACCCGACGGGGGCTCCAACTTCGAGACTTTTAGACCGGGAGCAGGGCCGTACATCGCCCCGCGCGGCCTAAAATGGCCGTGGGACTTATCATCGCCCGCCTGGGGCTTGGACATCGGGAGAGACATGGAGAACAGGGAAGAGAAAAGACTTTGCCTTCCATCGCTGTGATGGATGTTTGTGTGAATTAAATTGTGTGTATGTCTAGGAATTGTCTTTGTTTGTAGCGCTGTGGAAACATAATTTCGTTTGAGCCTCACTGAGGCTCAAATGAGAATAAAGGGTATTGTATTGTATTGTAATGTATTGAGTTGAATGTGCGGATAGCTATTAATGATTATGATAGTTGGGATCACGGAGACATGGCTCCAGGGTGACCAAGGCTGGGAGCTGAACACCCAGGGATATTCAATATTCAGGAGCGATAGACAGAAAGGAAAAGGAGGTGGGGTAGCGTTGCTGGTTAGATAGGAGATTAACGCAATAGAAAGGAAGGACATTAGCTTGGAGGATGTGGAATCGGTATGGGTAGAGCTGCGAAACAATAAGGGGCAGAAAACGCTAGTGGGTGTTGTGTACAGGCCACCTAACAGTAGTAGTGGAGTTGGGGATGGTATCAAACAGGAAATTAGAAATGCGTGCAACAAAGGTAAAACAGTTATAATGGGTGACTTCAATCTACATAGCTTTTCTACACCAACATGTAGAGGAACCAACGAGAGAGCAGGCTATTCTAGACTGGGTATTTAGTAATGAGGAAGGGTTAATTAGCAGTCTTGTTGTGCGTGGCCCCTTGGGCAAGAGTGACCATAATATGGTTGAGTTCTTCATTAGGATGGAGAGTGACATTGTTAATTCGGAAACAATGGTTTTGAACTTAAAGAAAGGTAACTTTGAGGTTATGAGACGTGAATTGGCCAAGATTGACTGGCAATTAATTCTAAAGGCGTTGATATGCAATGGAAGGCATTTAAAGACTGCATGGATGAACGACAAAAAAATGTTCATCCCTGTTTGGCAAAAGACTAAATCAGGGAAGGTAGCGCATCCGTGGATAACAAGGGAAATCAGGGATAGTATCAAAGCAAAAGATTAGCCAGAAAAAGCAGCATATCAGAGACTAGCAGAGGATGACAAAGGGCTTAATTAGGAAAGGAAAAATAGATTATGAAAGAAAACTGGCAGGGAACATAAAAACTGACTGCAAAAGTTTTTATAGATATGTGAAGAGAAAGAGATTAGTTAAAACAAATGTAGGTCCCTTGCAGTCAGAAACAGGTGAATTGATCATGGAGAACAAGGATATGGCGGACCAATTGAATAACTACTTTGGCTCCGTCTTCACTAAGGAAGAAATAAATCATCTACCGGAAATAGCAGGGGACCGCGGGTCAAATGAGATGGAGGAACTGAGTGAAATCCAGGTTAGTCGGGAAGTGGTGTTAGGTAAATTGAATGGATTAAAGGCCGATAAATCCCCAGGGCCAGATAGGCTGCATCCCAGAGTACTTAAGGAAGTAACTCCAGAAATAGTGGATGCATTAGTGATAACTTTTCAAAACTCTTTAGATTCTGGAGTAGTCCCTGAGGATTGGAGGGTAGCTAACGTAACCCAATTTTTTAAGAAGGGAGGGAGAGAGAAAACGGGGAATTACAGGCCAGTTAGTCTAACATCGGTAGTGGGGAAACTGCTAGAGTCAGTTGTTAAAGATGGGATAGCAGCACATTTGGAAAGTGGTGAAATCATTGGACAAAGTCAGCATGGATTTATGAAAGGTAAATCATGTCTGACGAATCTTATAGAATTTTTCGAGGATGTAACTAGTAGCGTGGATAGGGGAGAACCAGTGGATGTGTTGTATCTGGACTTTCATAAGGCTTTCGCCAAGGTCCCACATAATAGATTAGTATACAAACTTAATGAACACGGTATTGGGGTTTCAGTATTGATGTGGATAGAGAACTGGCTGGCAAACAAGAAGCAAAGGGTAGGAGTAAACGGGTCCTTTTCACAATGGCAGGGAGTGAATAGTGGGGTACCGCAAGGCTCAGTACTGGGACCCCCACCTATTTACAATATATATAAATGATCTGGATGAGGGAATTGAAGGCAACATCTCCAGGTTTGCGGATGACACTAAGCTGGGGGGCAGTGTTAGCTGTGAGGAGGATGCTAGGAGACTGCAAGGTGACTTGAATAGGCTGAGTGAGTGGGCAAATGTTTGGCTGATGCAGTATAATATGGATAAATGTGAGGTTATCCACTTTGGTGGCAAAAACAGGAACAGACTATTATCTAAATGGTGGTAGATTAGGAAAAGGGGAGATGCAGCGTTACCTGGGTGTCATGGTACACCAGTCATCGAAAGTAGGCATGCAGGTGCAGCAGGCAATGAAGAAAGCGAATTGTATGTTAGCTTTCATAGCAAAATGATTTGAGTAGAGGAGCAGGGAGGTTCTACTGCAGTTGTAGAGGGTCTTGGTGAGACCACACATGGAGTATTGCGTACAGTTTGGTCTCCAAATCTGAGGAAGAACATTATTGCCATAGAGGGAGTACAGAGAAGGTTCACCAGACTGATTCCTGCGATGTCAGGACTTTCATATGAAGGACGTCTGGCTAAACTCGGCTTATACGCGCTAGATTTAGGAGATTTAGGGGGGATCTTATAGACACTTACAACATTCTTAAGGGGTTGGACAGGCTAGATGCAGGAAGATTGTTCCTGATGTTGGGGAAGTCCAGGACAAGGGGTCACAGTTTAAGGATAAGGGGGAAATCCTTTAAGCCCGAGAGGAGAAAAACATTTTTCACTCAGAGAGTGGTGAATCTCTGGAACTCTCTGCCACAGAGGGTAGTTGAGGCCAATTGATTGGCTATATTTAAGAGGGAGTTAGATGTGGCCCTTGTGGCTAAAGGGATCAGTGGGTATGGAGAGAAGGCAGGTACGGGATACTGAGTTGGATGATCAGCCATGGTCATATTGGATGGCGGTGCAGGCTCGAAGGGCTGAATAGCCTACTCCTGCACCTATTGTCTATGTTTCTATTTATCTATGAACATCGCTTCGATTGGCCAAAGCGCCTGTTTCCGTGCAGGATCTCTAACGCTGCGCTACCACAGAACCCGCTAAATACCCCGCCGTACAGAACGTGTTAAGAGTTTGCTGCGGGCCGGATAAAATCTCGTGGCGGACCGGGTGTGGCCCGCGGGCCATAGTTTGGAAACCCCTGGTTTGAGAAACAGTTAAACAGGTACATGGACAGGACAGGACAGGTTTAGGGGACAAGGACCAAGTGCAGGCACGTGGGACTGGTGTAACTGGGACATTGTTGGCCAGTGTGGTCGAGTTGGGCCCAAGTGTATGTTTCCCCAATATGTCACTCGTCTCTAAACCTGGGCTGCGTCGCCACCATCAACATATCGTTCTCGTAGTCGGGTCGTCGTTTGTGTATAGTTTATTTTTAGTTTCTACATCATGTGTACATTTTATAGTTCTCGTTTAGTTTGTGCGGTTTCTGTGTAGCTTTTATGTAGTTTCTGCATTATTCGTCCGTAGTTTGTGTAGCTGTATATAGTCTGTGCCTGGTTAACTTGTTTGTGTGTAGTTTCTGCAGTTTGTGTGTAGATTCTGCATCGTTTATGTGTAGTTTATTTGTCTGTGTGTAGTTTCTGCATCGTTTGTGTGTAGTTTCTGCATCGTTTGTGTGTAGATTCTGCATCGTTTGTGTGTAGTTTCTGCATCGTTTGTGTGTAGTTTCTGCATCGTTTGTGTGTAGTTTCCGCATAGTTTGTGTGTAGTTTCTGCATAGTTTGTGTGTAGTTTCTGCATAGTTTGTGTGTAGTTTCTGCATAGTTTGGTTGTAGTTTCTGCATAGTTTGTGTGTAGATTCTGCAGTTTGTGTGTAGTTTCTGCATAGTTTGGTTGTAGTTTCTGCATAGTTTGTGTGTAGTTTCTGCATAGTTTGTGTGTAGCTTCTGCATAGTTTGGTTGTAGTTTCTGCATAGTTTGTGTGTAGTTTCTGCAGTTTGTGTGTAGTTTCTGCAGTTTGTGTGTAGGTTCTGCAGTTTGTGTGTAGTTTCTGCAGTTTGTGTGTAGTTTCTGCATAGTTTGTGTGTGTTGCTTCTGCAGTTTGTGTGTAGCTTGGGCATCATTTGCCTGCAGCTTGTGTGTAGTTTCGGCATCTTTGATGTAATATCTGCATCATCCGTGTGTAGTTTCTGTAGTGTATGCGTAGTTCCTGTGTAGTTTATGTATAGTGTAAATTATGTGTAGTTTTGGCGGTTATGTAATATATATATAGTTTCTCCTAACTTTCGGTCTATTTCGTGTCTGTTTTGTTTCTAGTTCGTCTATTTTGTGTGTAGCTTGATTATAGATTTTGCGTAGCTTATGCATAGTTGGTACATAGTTTGTGTGTAGGTTGTGCCTGGTTTCTGATTGGTTTGTGACTGCTATGTGTGTAGATCATGTCTAGCTCATCCCTAGTGCGCGTGAAGGTCGTGTATAGTTTTTGTAGGTATTGTTTAGTTGGTGAGTCATTTATCCATAGTCTGTGTACTTAGCGTAGTTTGTGTGTAGTTTGTGTGTAGTTTGTGTGTAGTTTGTGTGTAGTTTGTGTATAGTGTGTGTGCAGCTTCTGCCTATTTTCTACAGTTTGTATGTAGTTTGTGTGTAGTTTGTGTGTAGTCTGTGTGTAGTTTGTGTATAGTGTGTGTATCGTTTGTGTGCAGCTTCTGCCTATTTTCTACAGTTTGTATGTAGTTTGTGTGCAGCTTTGGCCTAGTTTCTGCAGTCTGTGTATAGTCTTGTGTAGTCTGTGAGCAGTCTGTGTGCAGTCGGTGTGCAGTTTGTGTGCAGTTTATGTGTAGCATGTGTATACTTTGTGTGTAGTCTGTGTGTTATCTGTGTATAGTTTGTGTGCAGCTTCTGCCTAGTTTCTGCAGCTTGTGTGTAGTTTGTGTGTAGTTTATGTGTAGTTTCACACATACACCACGCCGTTTCAAGTCTGTATTTCTCCTCGTTTTTATTCCGACCACACTCAACTCCACTCCTCCCACTCCTCCTCCCCTTCTTCCTCCCCTTCCTCCTCCAATTCCCTATCGCCCTCCTCCATCACACTTGCCGCCCAGTCGGTGTAGCGACCTACACGCGTGTACACGCCTTGACCCGCGCATTTGAGGGGTCCGAAGGATACCACCCCTCTCGCCACGCACTCCCCCCCCTTCCCCTGGAAGACCAGCGACCCCCCGCTATCTCCCTGACACGAATCTCTCCCCACCTCTCCGGCACAGAACATGTTCTCAGTGAACATGGGTCTCCAGTTCCCGTAGTTTGCCTCCTGGCACCGCGCCATGTCCATCACCGGCACATTGACGTAGAGCAACTCCGAGACCAAACTCCGGCTATCCTCCGTACGGCCCCAGCCCGCTACCAAGCCCACTTTCCCGATGCCTGGCTCCCCCCCATCCTCCCCGGCCCGAGGCATGCAGAGAGGGGATAGACCCTTCCGAAATCTGGGCCGCTTATCCAGCTGCAATAGAGCGATATCGTTGTCAAAGTTTACGGTACGTCCCTTGGCGAGATGGCGAAATCCCGGGTGTGAAAAGACTTTCCGGACCTTGAGGTATACCTCTCCCTCCTGTTTGTTCTCCGACAGGTCTGTCATTCCGCCCCGGACGATGGGCAAGGATCCCGTTTGTAGGATGTGAGCGGCGGTGAGAATCCACCCGTCCCCCACCAGAGCTCCCCCTCCCCGCTCCGTGCCGCTGGTGATCCACACCTGCCAAGGGAACTCGTCGGGACCGGCGTTACGACCTCCGATTATACGGCCTGTTCCCGAGAACACATCACACTTGCCACATACTGGAGTGAGGGGGAGAGTAAAGGGTGGAGAGAGGAAGTGGAGGGGGCAGGCAGGGTAGAGAGTGAAAAGAGGAGAAAGAGAGAAAGGAACAGATGGTGAGCGAGGTGGGGGTAAGAGTGGAGAAAGTAAATGAGAGATGGAGGAGAGTAAAAGGGAAGGAGTAGGACATAGTAGGGAGTAGGAAAAGGGAGGGAGAGAGAGAGAGAGAGAGAGAGAGAGAGAGAGAGAGAGAGAGAGAGAGAGAGAGAGAGAGAGAGAGAGAGAGAGAGAGAGAGAGAGAGAGAGAGAGAGAGAGAGAGAAAGAGAGAGAGAGAGAGAGAGAGAGAGAGAGAGGGGAGAGATTGGGAAGGAAGAGGGCGGTAGAGAGATGGGGAGAGGGAAAGAGAGAGAGAGAGCGAGAGAGCGAGAGAGACAGACAGACAGACAGACAGAGAGAGAGAGAGAGAGAGAGAGAGAGAGAGAGAGAGAGAGAGAGAGAGAGACAGACAGACAGACAGAGAGAGAGAGAGAGAGAGAGAGAGAGAGAGAGAGAGAGAGAGAGAGAGAGAGAGAGAGAGAGAGAGAGAGAGAGAGAGAGAGAGAGAGAGAGAGAGAGAGAGGAGAGTGGGGGAGGGGGAAGAATACAGGGAGAGATGAGGAGGAAAGGGAGCGTGGTGGGGGTGGGGGGAGGTTTAGAGTGGAGGTTGAGAGAGAAGGGAGGATGAAAATGGCAAACAAGAGAGAGGAGAAAGAGAAAATTGAGGGTAGGGCGTGGGATTTAGAGGGAGTGGGACAGAGAGGGGGAGTAACAAAAGGCACAAGATTAAGATTGTGAATAAAATAACATCCTGAAAATCCTCAATATTGTGGAATTAGGGAGGGCATCAATAATTGGTGGGATTAGTTTATAGTCTGGCGTAGTTTAGTCTAGCTTAGTTTAGTTTATTGTCACATGTATCGTTACAGTTAGATTGTTGCGTGCTATCTAGTTAGTGAAAATACTATACATGATTATAATGAAGCCGTCCACAGTGTACCGTCCAAATGATGATAGGAATAACGTTTAGTGCAAGGTAAAGTCTGCTTAAAATAGGGAAACGATTTACTAGGAAAGGCCGAATGGCCGGTTTCCATGCTGTGTGGCTCCGTGACTCTCCGTTAGCGGAATCAAGAACCAGAGGACGTAGGTTTAAAGTGAGGGGGCGGAAGATTTAACAGGAACCCGAGGGGAATATTTTCCACACAGAGGGTGGTGGGAGTATGGAGCTGTTAGAGGAGGTAGTTGAGGCAGGGACTGTCACAATGTTTAGCATTTGGAGAGGTACGTGGGTAGGACACGTTTCTAGAGATTTGGACCAAACACGGGCAGGTGGAACTAGTGTGGGGTCCCATGTTCACACAGGAGGGCTGGCCCCCGACGCAATATTCCACCTCTCCACCAATTCCAATATTGGTGGCCGGTGGCGGGGGGGGGAGGGGCTTTCTGGAGCGCTGGCATGGGTGTTGTTGGCTGCAGGGACAAATGGTCTCGTACGGACATTGTGGGGCTAATTCATTCTTGGGCTGGCAGTTCAGTCCCTCAAGCCGCATGTGCTGGCAGCTCACTCACGGCTGGTGGGCTGGCAGTTGACTCATGGCTAACCCATGAAATTCCATTTCAAGCAGACTACAAGGCTGCCAAATTCAACTCCATTTTGCTACCATTTCAAGCAGGGTGCAAGGCCACCAAATTCAAATCCATTTTCCTACCATTTCAAGCAGGGTGCAAGCCCATCAAATTCAAGTGCACTTTCATACCACTTCAAGCAGTGTGCAAAGCCAACAAATTCATGTGCAGTTTCATACCATTTCATGCAGGGTGCAAGACCACCACATTGAAATGCATTCAATCCATTTCAAGCAAGGTGAAACCACCATAAATCCACCATAAAACCACCATAACCACCACCCAAAACACCACACTCACAGTTCAGTACACATTCAATGTGTTCTGTTCATTCACAGCTCAGACAGAGTTGTGAACTCTCCCTCCCACATCATGGAGAGACTGAGCCACACCCACACTTTCGGGTTTTTATAATCCCTCCCCCTTCCACCGGAAAAGGTGTGGCCTTCAATGCATTTTTAAACACTAATAACACTTTTATTTTTCATTGATGGGAAGAATCCTCTGCACCTGATCAGCCGAGGGGGGCTGAGTAAGATGGGCAAAAGTCATAGCCATAAGTGGTAGCGTTTTACCTGAAATCAATATAGTGCAAACAGGAAGTTGTCAAGTTTAGACAAACAACCCCTTGCAGTGCCTTTTCACCAGCCCAAAATCCGCCCAAACAACTCTTTGCAGTCAATTTTCATTTCAAACCAAACAACAATTTGCAGTGCATTTTCACTTCAACTGAAACCATTTGCAGTGCATTTTTACTTCAACCCAAACAACCATTTGCAGTGCATGTTTACTTCACCCCAAACAACCATTTGCAGTGCGATTTTACTTCACCCCAAACAACCATTTGCAGTGCGATTTTACTTCAAGCCAAACAACCATTTGCAGGTGCATTTTTACTTCAACCCAAACAACCATTTGCAGTGCATTTTTCTTCAACCCAACCCCCTCCCAAACAACCATTTGCAATGCCTTTTCACTTCAACCCAAAAAACCCTCCAAACAACCCTTTGCAGTGCCTTTTCACTTCAACCCAGAACCCTTCCAAACTACCCTTTGCAGTGCATTTTTACTTCAACACAAAACCCCTCCAAACAACCCTTTGCAGTGCCTTTTCACTTCAACCCCTCCCCCCAACAACCCTTTGCAGTGCATTTTTACTTCAACCAAAAACCCCTCCAAACAACCGTTTGCAGTACATTTTTACTTCAACCCAAACAACCATTTGCAGTACATTTTTACTTCAACCCAAACAACCATATTTTCATTTTCAAACCACATTAAGGGCATTCACAGATTAGTAAACATGTGTTCAGTGTTATTCAGAGCTCATAGAGACGTGGCCCTCTGGCTTCCTGAATCTTGCAGAAACTGAGTGAGGCCCACCACTTCCGGGTTTTATAGTCCCTCCCCTCGCGCCAGTGGGGGCAGCAGAGAGATTGGAGATTTTATAAAAACATTAATATCTCTCTGATTTTTCATCGATGGGAAAAAATCCTCCGGTCCCGAAAGGCGGAGGGAGTTTGGGCGAGGTGGCCAAAAATGACGGCCGTAGATGGCGGCGTTCTCTCGGAAATCACAGCACTGCGAGCCAAAAGCGGTCAACTTCTTAAAAGTAGGCATACTTTGAGGAGACATCACAGTGGAGTAGACAAAGTGTTCAAGAAGGAACTGCAGATGCTGGAAGATCGAAGACATTGAGACATTGGGACAGGCACATGGATAGGTTTAGAGAGTTATGGGCCAAACGCGGGCAGGTGGGATTAATGTAGATGGGGCATGTTGGTTGGCATCAACATAGGACAAGAGTTTAGGGATTGGAAGCCAGTAGGTGGATTACTTACCTGGTTTACATTTTGGAAGTGTGACGCTCCCGGTAACAATATCCACCCATTCGCCATCAGCTGAACATTCGAACTCCGCTAGCACAAGATGGGAGAGAGGGGTCCGGTTAGAAACAGGAAACAAAGAGCAGTATTAACGGGTTCCTTTCAGAAAGGCAGGCAGTGACTAGTGGGGTACGCAGGCTCGGTACTGGGACCGCAGCTATTTACAATATATATCAATGATTCAGATGATGGGATTAGGAGTAAAATTAGCAAATTTGCAGATGAGCCAAAGCTGGGTGGCAGTGTGAACTGTGAGGAGGATGCTATGAGGATGCAGGGTGACTTGGACAGGTTGGGGGGAGTGGGCAGATGCAGTTTAATGTAGATAAATGTGAGGTTATCCACTTTGGTGGCAAGAACAGGAAGACAGATTATTATTGCAGTATGTGGGAGGTCAAGGACACCGCTGGTGCCTCTGGCTGCTACAAATGCGAGAAGTGCATCCAGGTAGAGCCCCTGAAGGGCCGTGTTGGGGAACTGGAGAAGCAAGTGGATGACTTCCGGTTCGTACGAGAAACGGAGTCGTTCCTCGACAAGTCCTACAGTAAGATTGTTACACCTAAGGTACTGGAAGAGAGAAGGTGGGAGACAGTGAGAAAGGGAGGGAAGCATGAATGCCAACGTCCCCGGGTGGTGTACCTCTTGTAAACAGGTTCATCCGCTTAGATGCTGTTGGGACAGAAGACGTGAGCGGCGGACTGGCCTGTGATGAGAATAGGGCTGTTGAGCCAAAAACCAAAAAGGCCTAAGGCAGGCAACGCCATTGTAGTGGGAGACTCCATTGTGAGAGGTACGGACAGGGGTTTCTGCGGCAACACACGGGATGCGAGGATGGTGTGCTGCCTTCCCGGTGCCAGGATCCAGGATGTCACGGACAGAGTGCAGAAAATCCTCAAGGGCGAAGGTGAACAGCCGGAAGTGGTAGTGCATGTCGGTACAAACGATGTCGGAAAGAAGGGGATGAATAATCTGCAGCGTGACTTTAGAGAGCTCGGAAAAATGTTGAAAAGCAGGACCTCCAGGGTTGTTATCTCCGGTTTGCTTCCAGTTCCCCGTGCTGGCGAGAGCAGGAACAGGGAGATACGGGACCTGAACGTGTGGCTGAGGAACTGGTGCACGGGGCAGGGATTTGGATTCTTAGATCACTTGGATCTGTTTTGGGGTAAGGGGGAACTGTACAAAAGGGACGGATTGCATCTTAACAGGTGTGGGACCAGCATTCTGGCAGGCAGGTTTGCCACTGCTACACGGGTGGCTTTAAACTGAATAAGGGGGGTGGGGTGTTGAATGGGACAGTGGAGGATGGAGTTAAAGGGAAAGGGTTTCTTAAATGTGTGAGCGTAGAGACCGAAGGGTGTAAAATGAGGGTAGAAGAAATAGGTAGCAAGGTGAAAAGTAAAAGTGGCAGGCAGACAAAACCAGGGCAAAAATCTAAAAGGGCCACTTTTCAACATAATTGTGTAAGGGGTAAGAGTGTTGTAAAAACAAGCCTGAAGGCTTTGTGTCTCAATGCAAGGAGCATTCGTAATAAGGTGGATGAGTTGAATGTGCAGATAGCTATTAATTTTTTATTTTTTTTTTAATATTTTATTTTATTAGAAGTAAGCACAGTCATATGGCACCAAAGTGCCTAATATATATTTTCATAATACATTTTATGTACAACTTCTTTTTTTTTTGTTACATTGAAAAAAGATGAGAATAAGAAAAAGAAGTTAGATAGTAAAGGATAGAAAAATGTGAAATATATAGTGTGTGAAGAAAGAAAACGAGTAAATGAAGAAAGTTGAGAGAGAAAATAGTGAAAAGAAAAGGAGATCATTATTTATAGTCTTGACCAACCCTCGTCCAGTCCTGAAACAGTTATTTTTTACAATTGTGTTGCACCATATGATTCCAAAAAAACGACGAATGGAGACCAACTCGTTATAAATTGGTCTGATTTATCCATTAGGAGGAATCGCATTTCCTCAAGATGAGCGGTGTCCAACATACTTGCAATCCACATTTTAAGCGTTGGTATTGATGTACCCTTCCAAAATTTAAGTATTATTTTTTTTGCTATTATTAAACCATAATTAAGGAATAGATTTTGAGACGCGTTCAATTTATTCCCATCTTCCATTACACCAAATATAATCATTTCAGTATTAGGTTCCATTCTTGTCTTGAATAATTTTGTAAGTATTTCAAAAATATCCTTCCAAAATCTATAAAGTTTTATGCAGGAAACTAAGGAGTGTGTTATAGTTGCCTTTTGGGCTAGACATTTATCACAAGTGGCGGATATATTTGGATAAAATTTGTTCAATCTTGTTTTGAATAATATAATCTATGTGAAATTTTAAATTGTATTAGATTATGTCTTACATTAATTGAACATTTGTGAATATATATCAGGTATTTTTCCCATTTAACCTTCGTAATTTTTATCATTAATTCCCGTTCCCACTCTTCTCTAAGTACCTCTGTCGATGGTAGGTCTATATTTAGAATACTATTATATAAATAGGATATTAATTTTGTGAGTCAGCTTCAATATTCATTGGTTCTTCCAATAAGTCAGGAGTTACTTTTTGATATCCTTGTATATATTTTTTCACAAAGTCGCAAATCTGAAGATATTTAAAATATTGGTTGTTTTTCAATTTAAATTTTAATTGTAGTTGTTGGAATGATAGTAGGTTTCCTATTTCGTACATATCCCTGATCCTTCTAATTCCGAGATTTTCCCATTGGTTATATGTCTTATCAATAAGAGATGGTTTAAATAAAGGGTTATTCGCAATTGGCATTAACAGTGATAGATTTCTTAATTTTAAAGATAATTTTATTTGTTTCCAAATTCTTATTGTACCATATATAATTGGGTTCTTCTTATATATTGTGTTATTCAGTTTTTTGGGGGAAAAGAGGATCGTTCCTATATTACAAGGATGACAATCCTCCTTCTCCATTTTTATCCATTCTGTCTGTTGTGTAGAACTATCCAACCAATAAATCATATTCTTAATATGCACTGCCCAGTAATAATACATAAATTCGGAAGTGAAAGTCCCCCGACCTCTTTTGGTTTACATAAGTGTTTTTTTGTGATTCTATGTGATTTATAGTCCCAAATATAATTTGTAATGTTAGAGTCTAATTTAAAAAAAATATATTTTGGTATATATACCGGTATAGACTGAAATAGGTATAGTAATTGTGGTAAGAAGATCATTTTTATTGCATTTATTCTACCTAATAATGATAAGGGAAGTGTTTTCCAAAATTTAATCCGTGTATTAAGTTTATTTAATAAAGGTATGAAATTAGCATTGAATAATGCTTTATATTTTCTAGTAATCTGAATACCCAAATATTTAAATTTTTCTGTTGCGATTTTAAAGGGGAACTTCAGTAAGTGTGTAGGTTCTTGAGGTTTTAATGTCATGATTTCGCTTTTGTTCCAGTTTATTCTATATCCAGATAAAGACCCAAATTCCTCTATTAAGTTTAATAAATTTGGTATGCTCGTTTGTGACTTTGTAATATATAAAAGTATATCGTCTGCATATAATGAGATTTTATTCTTTGAGTCCCTGGTATTATAGCCCTGAATATTCGGATGAATTCTTATACTTTCAGCCAGGGGTTCTATCATAAGGGCAAATAGCAGGGGTGATAGTGCACATCCCTGCCTATTACCCCTTGATAGTTGAAATTTTTGAGATAACATGTTATTAGTTAAAATTCTTGCCATCGGTTTATCATATAATAATTTTACCCATGTTATAAAATTCTCTCCCATGTTAAATTTTTGTAGTACTTTATATAAGTATTGCCACTCTACCTGATCAAATGCTTTCTCTGCATCCAAAGAAATAATTGATATATCTTCTTCCTCTACTTTATGCGAGTACATTATATTAAACAGGCGTCTCAGATTATTAAATGAGTATCTTTTAGGTATAAACCCCGTTTGATCAGGGTTTATCAGTTTACTAATATATTTGCTTAATCTACTTGCTAAAATCTTTGCTAAAATTTTCTGATCTGTATTTAAAAGTGATATAGCTCTGTACGAGCCCGGATCTTCTAAATCTTTATCTTTTTTGGAATAAGCGTAATAGTTTATTCTGTTAGTGTTTCAGGTAGTTTGTTTTCTTTAAAAGCATGGGAGTATAAATTAAATAAATAAGGGGCCGTTATCTCCTGACATTTTTTATAAAATTCATTATTAAAACCATCTGGTCCCGGTGTCTTACCATTTTTCAACGATTTTATTGTTTCACCTATTTCTTTGATTGTAATTTGAACTCCTAGTTCCTCTTGTTCCAAAGGGTCCAGTATTGGAAGATTACAGTTATCTAGAAATTTTTTTATTTTACTATCTTCTATTTTAATTTTAGATGTATATAAGTTTTGGTAAAATTGGGCAAATCTATTATTAATATCTTTAGGTAGTATTAGTAATTCGCCTTTCTCTGATTTAATTTTGGTTATAGTATTTTCCCTTTCTTTTTTTTGCAATTGGCGAGCTAAAAGTTTATGTGGCTTGTCACCAAACTCAAAATGTTCCTGTTTTGTAATTTGGAATAGTCTTATTACTCTTGCCGATAAAATTCGATTAAGTTTAAATTTCAGTAATACTATCTTATTGTGTTTATCTGTCGTGGAATCTTTGGCATTATCCAACTCTAACTGTCTGATTTCTTGTTCTAACAACAATTGTTCTGTCTTATTCTTTTTATTTTGAAAACTTTGGTATGAAATTATAATTCCTCTCATAAATGCCTTAAAAGTTTCCCATAATAAAGAAGGCGAAGTACCTGGTATATCATTTGTATCAAAAAAAGTTTCATTTGTTGTTTTAAATATTGATAGCCTTGCACGTCATTTAAAATATGTGTATTAAACCTCCAAAAACATTTTTTACCCGCCATTCCCTCAAATTGTACTGAGAATGTCAACGGAGAGTGATCTGAGATACTACTAATGTGGTATGTTGGGTTGTTTGTATAAGGCATTAATTTCATGTCCACTAAAAAAAAATCAATTCTTGAATAAGTTTTATGCACCGGAGAGTAAAACGAGTATTCCCTTCCAACTGGATTAGCAGATCTCCATACATCTATTAGATTAGTATTTTTTATATATGTATTTAGAAGTTCGCTAGTTTTAGATTTTAAATTACTCTTCTTTTGTTTTGATGACTTATCTAGATATGAATCTAAAACACAGTTAAAGTCCCCCCCTATTATCACATTTTGGTAATTAAACTCTGATATTATATCAATAATTTTATCAAAAAATTGGGGGTTGTCAAAATTCGGAGCATAAATATTTATCAAAGTTAGTGGGGTTGCATAAATTTCACCCGAGACTATAGTATACCTTCCCTCTTTATCTGATATAGTATTCTTTAATTTAAAAGGAATACCTTTCCTAATAAGAATAGCTGTACCCCTAGATTTAGAAGTAAATGAGGAGTAGTATGTTTGGCCTATCCAATTCGCCTTTAATCTTATTTGTGTTTGTTGTTTCATGTGGGTCTCCTGCAAAAACATTATGTCGCTTTTCAACGATTTTAGTTGGGCAAAAATTTTACCCCTCTTAATTGGTTCGTTGGCACCCCTTATATTCCAACTACAAATGTAATTCCTCCATTCTTTATTTGTTTATCGTCTTGCATTGTAATCAGGGTAATATTCCTGAATCATATGGTGCAACCAAATACCTCAGAATTTTAGGACTTGGGTGGTCATCCCGGTTTATTAGATTTATATTGCATCTCCTTCTTGTAAAGTGCCTTAGAAAAAGAAAAAAAGAATGTGATATACAATTACTTTCAAAAAAATAAACAGATAAAAATTGTGCTTTAAAAAAAAAGGTGCTATTAAGGTATCTAAGGGAAGATACCTTAAGGACGAATAGCCATCAATGATGGCAAAAAATGTATCGACCTCCGTGATGTTGTTATACATTGAGCTCCTCCCCCTTGGTGAATCCTCATAAAAAGTTACATACCGTTTCATATTTTGTCTTTTCTTATATGAGTTTATCAAACCAGTGCGTGACAGCCGAGAAAAAAAATAAAAAATTAAAAAAAAAAGTTACCAGGAAGAGACATAAGGAGTAAAAAAAAACCCCAAAACAAATATAGAACACAACATATACACGATTTTGAATAAGTATATATGTCCTTCCAATTATCCAATCTTAATCTAATCTAAACTTTCCAATATATATCCCCCCAGGATTCTTACATAATATCCCATTCTATAACTACCATACATCATACAGGCCGGTACCAAAGGGTTAACTTCCGTACAGGCAGGTGCCAAGGGGTTAAACTTTGAGCTTTTCACCCAAGGTTGAATATAACCAAGCTCTCTGAATAACACATTCCAACGAGATAAGCTTTTTAATTGTCTGGTTAGCTCGGCCATTTTAATCAGTTCAAAGCTCTGTAAAAAGTTCAATCTTCTTCTTTGTCGGCAGCTTGCCCCGATGTTTTCTTAACGATGTCCTCTGCATACTTTAAAGCTTTTCCGGGCACTGCAAATGAGCGTTCAACGCCATTATAAGATATCTTCATTTTTCCGGAAAGTAAATTCCATATCTTACTCCCGGGACATCCCTCAAAGTGTGTCTTGCCGGTGTAAACAATCTCATTTTCTGGACTACCTCAGGAGAGTAATCGCGAAATATTCGCACATTATCCCCACGGTATGTTAGCTTCTTGCCATGAATGATCTTTTTCAATATAAATTCCACTGAAGAGATGTCACGGAATTTCACGATTATCTGTCTTGAATAATTTTTTCCTTTTGCAACATACCCACTCGGTTAGCGACGTCTATTCTTGGTTCTTCTGACAGTTCAAAGACATCTTTGAGCAAATCAGTAACGAAAGTACATGCTTGAGATTCATGCCCTTCACGTCCTTCCTTTACTCCAAGTATTCTCAAGTTATATCTCCGAGTTCTTGATTCCAGGTCCAGACATTTATCAGTCATTCTTCCAAGTTTTTCCTCTTCAGTTTTCTGTGATTGTTTCAAACTCTTTATTTCCGAGACAATCTCTTTTATCTCATTCTCCATTTCTTCCATTATCTCGTCCAGCTTTCCGAAATCATCCTTTACACCTTTAAATTTCTTGTTGTAATCATTTTCAATTCTGACACACTCTGATGTTAATCTCTTATCAAATTCCTTATTCTCTTTTTCAGTTCTTTTAACTCACTGCAAGTATTATCAATTTTTTGAGAAAGTTTCTCCATGCTAGTTTCCATGTGAGACTCCATACTTTGCATCTTCTCCAGTGTAATGTTAATTGTAGCATTCATATCTAAAAGCAATTGCTTCACTTCTTTCTCCTTCTTGTCTCCTTTTGTTGCCATTTCAAACAGAGACCCTTGTCTGTATGAATCTTCTTCTTCTGAACCTTCTTCTGTCGTTTGCAGAGTATCCAATACTTTCTCGAGCTGAAGGCTGATAGTGTTTTTCACTGGCGCCCTTGAACGATTATCTCTGCTCATTTAAACTCATTTAAACACCCGATTTCACCATTAATCTCCCCGATTTTCACGTCTTCTTCTGATGATATCACCCTTATACAACACCAGGCAACTTCGGTGAGTTTTTTTAAAATCGGTGCTGACTTAAAACGGCTTTTACAATTTTTTTACGGGGGAGAAGCTCAATGCCGCGCCTTAATTCTCCATGACGCCGCCGGAAGTCCGCAGATAGCTATTAATGACTATGATATAGTTGGGATCACGGAGACATGGCTCCAGGGTGACCAAGGCTGGGAGCTGAACATCCAGGGATATTCAATATTCAGGAGGGATAGACAGAAGGAAAAGGAGGTGGGGTAGCGTTACTGATTAGAGAGGGGATTAATGCAATGGAAAGGAAGGACATTAGTTTGGAGGATGTGGAATCGGTATGGGTAGAGCTGCACAACACTAAGGGGCAGAAAACGCTGGTGGGTGTTGTGTACAGGCCACCTAACAGTAGTAGTGAAGTTGGAGATGGTATCAAACAGGAAATTAGAAATGCGTGCGACAAAGGCAAAACGGTTATAATGGGTGACTTCAATCTACATATAGATTGGGTGAATCAAATTGGCAGGGGTGCTGAGGAAGAGGATTTCTTGGAATGTATGCGGGATAGTTATCTAAATCAACATGTAGAGGAACCAACGAGAGAGCAGGCTATTTTAGACTGGGTATTGAGTAATGATGAAGGGTTAGTTAGCAATCTTGTTGTACGTGCCCCCTTGGGCAAGAGTGACCATAATATGGTTGAGTTCTTCATTAGGATGGAGAGTGACATTGTTAATTCAGAAACAATGGTTCTGAACTTAAAGAAAGGTAACTTTGATGGTATGAGACGTGAATTGGCCAAGATTGACTGGCAATTAATTCTAAAAGGGTTGACGGTGGATATGCAATGGAAGACATTTAAAGACTGTCATGGATGAACTACAAAAATTGTTCATCCCAGTTTGGCAAAAGAATAAATCAGGGAAGGTAGTACATCCATGGATAACAAGGGAAATCAGGGATAGTATCAAGCGAAGGATGATGCGTACAAATTAGCCAGAAAAAGCAGCATACCGGAGGACTGGGAGAAATTCAAAGACCAGCAGAGGAGGACAAAGGGCTTAATTAGGAAAGGAAAAATAGATTATGAAAGAAAACTGGCAGGGAACATAAAAACTGTCTGCAAAAGTTTTTATAGATATGTGAAAAGAAAGAGATTAGTTAAAACAAATGTAGGTCCCTTGCAGTCAGAAACAGGGGAGTTGATCATGGAGAACAAGGATATGGCGGACCAATTGAATAACTACTTTGGTTCCGTCTTCACTAAGGAAGACATAAATAATTTGCCGGAAATAGCAGGGGACCGCGGGTCAAAGGAGTTGGAGGAATTGAGTGAAATCCAGGTTAGCCGGGAAGTGGTGTTGGGTAAATTGAATGGATTAAAGGCCGATAAATCCCCAGGGCCAGATAGGCTGCATCCCAGAGTACTTAAGGAAGTAGCTCCAGAAATAGTGGATGCATTAGTAATAATCTTTCAAAACTCTTTAGATTCTGGAGTAGTTCCTGAAGATTGGCGGGTAGCAAACGTAACCCCACTTTTTAAGAAGGGAGGGAGAGAGAAAATGGGGAATTACAGACCAGTTAGTCTAACATCGGTAGTGGGGAAACTGCTAGAGTCAGTTATTAAAGATGGGATAGCAGCACATTTGGAAAGTGGTGAAATCATTGGACAAAGTCAGCATGGATTTACGAAAGGTAAATCATGTCTGACGAATCTTATAGAATTTTTCGAGGATGTAACTAGTAGCGTGGATAGGGGAGAACCAGTGGATGTGGTGTATCTGGACTTCCAGAAGGCTTTCGACAAGGTCCCACATAAGAAATTAGTATACAAACTTAAAGCACAAGGCATTGGGGGTTCAGTATTGATGTGGATAGAGAACTAGCTGGCAAACAGGAAGCAAAGAGTAGGAGTAAACGGGTCCTTTTCACAATGGCAGGCAGTGACTAGTGGGGTACCCCAAGGCTCAGTACTGGGTCCCCAGCTATTTACAATATATATTAATGATCTGGATGAGGGAATTGAAGGCAATATCTCCAAGTTTGCGGATGACACTAAGCTGGGGGGCAGTGTTAGCTGTGAGGAGGATGCTAGGAGACTGCAGGGTGACTTGGATAGGCTGGGTGAGTGGGCAAATGTTTGGCAGATGCAGTATAATGTGGATAAATGTGAGGTTATCCATTTTGGTGGCAAAAACAGGAAAGCAGACTATTATCTAAATGGTGGCCGATTGGGAAAGGGGGAGATGCAGCGAGACCTGGGTGTCATGGTACACCAGTCATTGAAGGTAGGCATGCAGGTGCAGCAGGCAGTAAAGAAAGCGAATGGTATGTTAGCTTTCATTGCAAAAGGATTTGAGTATAGGAGCAGAGAGGTTCTACTGCAGTTGTACAGGGTCTTGGTGAGACCCCACCTGGAGTATTGCGTACAGTTTTGGTCTCCAAATCTGAGGAAGGACATTATTGCCATAGAGGGAGTGCAGAGACGGTTCACCAGACTGATTCCTGGGATGCCAGGACTGTCTTATGAAGAAAGACTGGATAGACTTGGTTTATACTCTCTAGAATTTAGAAGATTGAGAGGGGATCTTATAGAAACTTACAAATTCTTAAGGGGTTGGACAGGCTAGATGCAGGAAGATTGTTCCCGATGTTAGGGAAGTCCAGGACAAGGGGTCACAGCTTAAGGATAAAGGGAAATCCTTTAAAACCGAGATGAGAAGAACTTTTTTCACGCAGAGAGTGGTGAATCTCTGGAACTCTCTGCCACAGAGGGTAGTTGCGGCCAGTTCATTGGCTATATTTAAGAGGGAGTTAGATGTGGCCCTTGTGGCTAAGGGGATCGGGGGTATGGAGTTACGGGATACTGAGTTGGATGATCAGCCATGATCATATTGAATGGCGGTGCAGGCTCGAAGGGCCGAATGGCCTACTCCTGCACCTAATTTCTATGTTTCTATGTTTCTATGTTTCTGAATGGGTTGAAGTTCGGAAAAGGGAAGTACAACGGGATCTGGGTTCCTTGTTCACCAGTCAATGAAAATAAGCATGCAGGTACGGCAGGCAGTGAAGAAAGCCAATATAACAAGAGGAGTTGAGTATAGGAGCAAATACGTCCTTCTGCAGTTGTACTGGACCCTGGTGAGACCACACCTGGAGTATTGTGTGCAGTTTTGGTCTGAAAATTTGAGGAAGGACATTCTTGCCATTGAGTGCAGCGCAGATTCACAGGTTAATTCCCGGGATGGCGGGACTGTCAGATGTCGAAAGAATGGAGCAGCTGGGCTTGTATGCGCTGAAATTTAGAAGTATGAGAGGGGATCTTATTGAAACATATTAGGTTATTAAGGGTTTGGACACGCTAGAGGCAGGAAACATTTTCCCGATTTTGGAGGAGTCCAGAACCAGTGGTTCAGAATAAGGGGTCGGCCATTTAGAACGAAGACGAGGAGAAACATTTTCACCCAGAGAGTTGTGAATCTGTGAGGCCAATTGTCTGGATGCTTTGAAGAGAGGGCTCTTAAAGATAGCGGAGTCAGGGGATATGAAGAGAAGGCAGGAACGAGGTACTGATTGGGGATGATCAGCCACGACCACAGTGAATGGCGGTGCTGGCTCAAAAGGCAGAATAGCCTCTTCCTGCACCTGTTGTCTATTGTTTCTTGTCTATTAGAGGAAAACATTTAAATAAGCCTGCTCTTAACGGAAATAGACGACAGATTCACAACACCAGAGACCTGGGTTCGATCCTGACTACAGGTAAATTAAGTTGGTGTTTAGTTTATGGTGACGTATACAGGTGCAGTGAATAGCTGGTCAGCGTAGGCACGTTGGGGCGAATTGGGTCGAATTGGGTTGAGGAGCCTGTTTCCGTGCGGTATCTCGGGTGATCGTTAGTCGGCGCGGACTGTGTGTGACACTACGACTCTCTGCTGTG